>CM063712.1:14259775-14427027 GCA_032441835.1 Slavum lentiscoides | reverse complement strand
AGAAGAAGAAAGTATTTTTATTCGTTCTTTTTTTTTTTGTGAGGGAATTTGAATAAGGAAATGGACTATGGTTGAAAACTATGTAATCAAATTAGTATTTTACTATCGACATAAATTATTCGTATTTGTGGTATAAAATATAACTATCGACCCAATAGTAGGTATATATATACTAAGGCACTATAATAATTATATATATAATTATTATAATAATATTTATAATTATTATATATATTATATATATATATATAATAACTTCTATAGTGCTCCAATATATACTAAATATAGAAATAACTATTAATTCAAAATTATCGCTATATTTGTCATGGATGTGTTATATAGCTATATAACAGGGGTGGCGAACCTTTTTTGGGTCAAGTGCCAAAATTTAAAATCAAGTTTTTTGAAGTATGTTCGCGTGCCAAAAAAAAAAAATGAATTTTACTAGGTAAGATGAAAAGAAAAAGCATGCAATAATTACACACATTTTATTAGGTACACATTTATTTGTTAACTTTTATTTCATTTATTAATTTGATTTCTGTTGTTGTTTTTTAGAAGATAACATTTTTAATATCTGGAGTATAGTTGGTAGTTTTCAGTGAAACACAAGCAGCACTAGTTTCATCATTTCTCATACTAAAGTTTTAAAATATAATTTTTTTTAAGATAAATAATAATTTTTTACGTTTTTAAATTTGGCGTGCCACTGAAATTTGGTCAGCGTGCCACTTCTGTCACGCGTGCCGTAGGTTCGCCACCCCTGCTATATAATATATATATATTGAATTATTATGGCATGTGCCATATATAATATATTAAGAAAACTTCATTTTAACATTGTTATATTCTGTGATTTTAATTACACACAATACTTATACACTTAAAAGTGTAGTGCCCTCTTAATTATCTACAATTAAAAACGCATATTATATTAAAAACTCTTTTTTAACAAACGTGTCAATATATTATAATACATTAACCGCGTGGTCAATTTCATGGGCAATTTATTGTTCGTAGGAGATGAATAAATACACATTACAATTATTATGGAAAAAATATATATTTAATTTACACACTTGAATAAAAAAAAAACCTATATATATATATATATTTGTATACATAAATATAAATATTACATATATACATATGTAAGTATATAAAAATAAAAAAAATTAAAATCACAACTCTTCTGGAATGTTAAAATAAATAATATTTACTGGTTTTTATTATTATTAAAGTTAAAGTATTTACCTTGAACATTATAATACTTTATTCGAATACTATAAATTGTAAAAATCGTAACTGTTGAGCGTGTCATAATTCAAATACAATGATCTGAAAAGTTTGTAATATTATAATACACTAAATTATATCTAAAAGTACAAAAAAAAAAAAAAAAAAAAATTTTATGAACGCGTTCTTGTGAAAATTTTAAGATTACACTTAGGCCTACATATCACAAATGATTGGACCAACTCGGACAGTATGGCACTAAAATAAAATAAATAAAAATACAAAAATAATCACATTCGTTGGAATTTATAAAGATATGTGTGTAAATATGTGAGATGATACTAAAACAATATAATATGTCTAAATATTTGTCTGTACAAGGTCCATGGCAGTGGAAGCGTGGCTGATTGGTTCCTGTGCTACGCGCTTTGACTAGGGTTTTGTAAAGTTTATAATATTAATCATTTTTAAGTTTAATTCGAAAATAAAAAAGATTTGACTTTAAAACAGTAGACCGTCGTCTTTTGAATAATATATAAATATATACAATTAATATGAATGCAAGTATAGCAGAATTCAATGTGAGTAAATGTTTCAATATTCACCGACTGGAATATGTGTACCAGAGGATTTTAAGAGGAAAACCACTGAAAACCCTAGTTCAAGCTTATCTTAAACTTAACATAATATACAATTAAATACAAATGAAAAAAAAAAAATAATCATAAATATAAAATAATTGAGACCATAAATGTTCTTACTTATTTTACATGTGGATATAATTATATTACGAAAAACCTAATGAAAATAGAAGGAAACAATACACTATATATACACTTATTGCACAGGAATAAACATTACAATCAATTTGAAAGGGAAAAAAGGAATATGTAGTTAAGTAGTCAAATTTGTACTATATCGAGCAATGTCAGAGTCACACTGGAGTTTCACTCGAATCCTTCCTGTATTAAATAAAAAAAAAAATACAAAATTTAGCATGATACATAAAATAATAAATGTAGAATAGTTTTGAAGTTATTTTAAATTAATTTTATAAAATCTGATAAAATCTATTAGAATTGACATTTCTTTATGATTTTCATTGTACTTAATCTAGACATTATGTTAATAATTTATTTGTGATTACCATTAATAATTTATAACTTAATTTATTTAATTCAGAAATAAACTTTACTACATTGTGTTTGAAAACAATTTATCAGAATACATGATCAAAGGTCAAACACAAAATTATTAACAAGAGTAGGTAATAATAATTATCAAGTGGAATTATTTTTTGTAAATATCAATTTTATGTAGGTACTTATAGATACTTGAAACACATTACTTCATGTCGAAATATTGCAAACAGAATGAATATTGCATAATACATAGTTGCCAAGATTGAATCTATCTGTTGTTTGTGTTTAATATTTATTAACGATATGTATTTTTTATGAAGTCCCAACCACATTATACTACATATAATAATACGGAGCTGATATATTCAAACTTCTAGAAGTACTCTTGTGTAAAATTTGTATAAATGTAATTAAAAAAATAAAAATGAATCGTAGTTATTCAAACCTGACATTTTTTTTTATACATCTTAAGATCTGTTTAAACGGCTTATCAAAACAATTGTTGTGTTGTATTGACTTACGACTTCTTTTAAAATTTCAAATAGTTATATGAATAAACATTATATAATGATAACTAAAATTTTAGAAAATAATACAAACATCAAATATAAATAATAATTTATCATTAGTTATTATTGTGAAATAAGCAAATTTAAAATGAATTACTAAAAACGCTTACCTCTTCTTCACTGTAAAATCCAAACACCATAGTGCAGCGATGCAAAAGAAGAAAACAACCATTATACAACATGATGTTAATAATTTAAAGCCTAAATTAGCTTAGTTGCGGTTAAAATAAATAATAAAAATAATTGTATTAGTTTTTATAACTTATTGGTGTGTAATTTAAATAAGTGACATTTTATATAATGGTTAAATATATGCTACATAATTATTGTATTGAGGGTCGTTCAATCGAAAGGACCAAGTCACTTTAAAATATCTCCATTATAATATAATAAGAGAATTTGTTTGATTTGCACTATATGGTCAATATACAAGATTTATTAAAAGGCATTATTTTCGTATTTAATATTATTTCATAGTTCATATTATTATTATGTGATTATGAAATTGTATCAATGTATCATCTCTTCATAGAATCTATTCTAATAAAACTGATATGAATAACTTTTAGATTCAATTAAATTTAATCATCTTTAATAAATAAAAGTCCTGAGCAATTCAAATTGTTGACATCAAAACATTATTATATTTACCAACTAAACTTAGATAACTTAGACAATATTATGAATATACTGTGTGTGGCAACGGATAGGCAAATGAAGTGGAAGAAATAAGAGGTGAAGCCTGATCGCCGTCACTATGGAATGGTCGACAGAAATGTATGGTCTTATGTAGAACACTGTAGTTTTCAATAAAATTATTTATTTATACATTTAAAGAAACAAAAACAAGTTTATTGAAAAATATTATTAATTTAGTGAAAGTAATTTTATTTTTGTGATTGAAAAAAAACTCAACTACATCAAGTTATTTTATAACAACTTATTTACATATATATTTTTTTTTAGATTAACACAATAATATCATTTATCAACAACCTATACTTGACCAATATGGATCTATTATCAAAGCGTTAAATCTTTGGAAATCATTGCTAATACTACACAGATTATTCCATACAGTCAATAACAAAATTTGATTCAGACCATGAATATAATACCAGCCTTAAAATAGATATCAAAATGGAATATTGTTAAAAGCAGGTCTTACTCATTGTAATAAAGAATATTCACTTAAAATTCCAAAAAAGAAATTGATTTTTGTTAAATATTTATTTAATAGTATTATTAAATTATTTTTTTATGTGAAAAATTTATGAAGAAAAATTAATATATTGATTTATGATTTATTTAGTTTTAATAGCAAATTAAATTATGATCAAATATAATTTTGTTACTTGGCATATTTCAATTAAACGCCCACAATAAATACTACTGACATATCATTATAGTATACATCAAAATAGTACTGAATGGATTAAATTAATTATAAAAATATTAATTGAATTGATCAAACATTAAACTCACTCAGATTCTAATATTTCCTGTATACCATACTCATTTGTATAACCATGCCTTGATTGTAAATTAAGAGTAGAAGTGGAAGCATGTGTGGACGGTGAAACCGGTCGACTATAAGCTCTGGCTGTTACAAACCTATTATCCACACTATGTAATGACCCATTCTCACTTCCTCTATTAACCATAGGCGGTGGCATGGAAATACCATATAAATCACTTCCTCTGCGATTATCACCATATAAATCTCGATATGGTGAGTATGAGTCGGTATGATCTTCTTCAGCTAAAAGAATACAATTAATTAATATAGAAATTCATTAACTACTTTAACTTTATTAATTTTCATTTGTTGAGTTTAAATAATATACAAATTGTCTAAAAAATTAGATTGTTTTATATTTGTTCATTCAAAATTCACCTGTATAAGGAAATAGATATTTGTCCCCAAGACTTGCTTTATCGTCCACATCACAATCTGATCCTGTTTTATTCAGTGAATTGAACGTTGAACTCTTATGGTGATAACCAAAATGCTCAGTGTTTAGCAGTGGGGGTTCAAGAGACATTCGATTATTTATCACTGAATTATCTTGATCAGATATTGTTGATCCTGTCCAACGATGTTGTCCAACAGCATTGTCTTCTTCTTGAACTACACATAAAATAAATGTTATGCAATATGTCTTTACTATAACAAAATATTAAAAATAGAAAATGTATTTCTATAATAAATATTTTAGAATATTACACTATTTATAATAATTTTAATTTTAATATAAATATATAATAACAGTAATAGTAATAATAATAATAATAATAATAATAATAATAATGACACAAACTATTATAAGTTATTGACTTTATATTGAGACTGAATAGTACTATAGCTGTATTTTGTAGAATATACAGAACAGTATACATTTCATATTTTAATAATCTACCTGTTGGATAAGGCTGACTATTCCACCGTGGAGCATACAAAGGTTTTAAATTTGGAAATAACTGTGAATTTGTTATGACATTGAGTGACGGAGGCAATCCTGGATCTTCATTTATATTTGGTAAAAATGGTGGTGGTCGGTTAGAAGAAATATTACTTCTACGACCTCTATGACGGGAAGAATCATCCTCATCACTGCTATGAGAAGAAGCCAAGTCTAAACTTCTTCCTTCACCTGATCCTTCAGAATCTGAATCTGATGTGTGTTGTGTTCGATGAAAACTGGAAGGCAAGTCAGATGTTGAGCGGTCATAATTACTCGTCGTTGTTGATGTATTCCTTAACTGAGTATCACTTCTAAAACAGAATAATTATTCAATTAAGCCATTTTAAAAGTCAAATGTAAACTTATATAATATTTATATTACCTATAGGGACTACTACTCGTTTTTGTTGTCGATCTCGAAGTGGTACTAGACATAGATATACCAACTGGTCTTCTTACTCCATCCGTATTTGTAACACCGGTATTGCGATATGACAAGGATGATCTAATAGTAGGAGGTGACACTGCACCAATACCAGAATCTGGTTCATTTTTTTCTGGTATTTCTTTACCAATGAGTCGTAATGCACAATGGTGAACTCCACAACGAAGCTTTGCGTTAGAATAACACAAACCTGCTAATACAAGCCAACCTTGACTGCAAACAGCAGCACACAATGTATATGTAAGTCGTGTATCACGTTCTGATGCTACAACAACTTCTAACAACCAAACACCAACTAGTATAGGCACACAGATCACTTGAACGACTAAAACACTTCTACAAATTGATCATAATTAGTAAACACATTAATACATAATTTTATTTCAAAACAAATATGTACCTTAAATTTCCATAACCAAGTACATGATCTTTTAATGTAAATGCTGCTCTAATACAAAGAAGTAAAACAATAACAGTAATAGCCACGGCAAGACAAGTGGGACCAATCAAACTCCAAACAACAGATTCATATACGGATAACCAACAAAAGTAGTAATTTCCATATTGATTGATACGCACTCCAACAGATAAACTGACAATAATAGCTGGTAAAACATAACCGATACTATGATAGAAACCCATTTGACCGTGGTTTACATCTCTTAGTTCAGTTAGCATTCTATATAAATGAAGTGCAGCTACCAGAGACCAACCAATAGTTGCTAACCACAAATAATGTAAAGTTATGGAACAAAATTTACACCATATCTAAAAATAACAAACAACATTTATTTACATTAAAAACATAAATGATAATGTTTTGTAAAAAGTACCTCATAAGTATACAGGGTTCCTCGTGTTTGTGTAGCAGCTAAATAAACACACTGGGTAAGAAGTAAACACAAAGCAAAATGTGAATATATAGAACTTGTATTGGTTCCTGCTCGTACAGCAACTAACAGTACACACGTCACAATAAGAGCAATGATTGCTAATCCAAATGATATTAAGATTAAGAATAATTCCAAATTTGAATATTCAACTATGTACTGTCATAAAATAAAAATAAAAACATGATTAATTAAATACAACATTAAAATAAATATAAAAATAAATTACATGTTCATCAACTACATCTGTAAGAACAGCATATGTTGACAGCTGATTACAAGTGCAATTAATATAAATAGTATCTTCTTTCCACCAATCATCTTTTGGTAACTCAGTATGACAACCAGCTCGAGTCCACTCACCATTTGCCCTATATACAAAAAAAAAAAAAAGAACAATAATATAAAATACATTTCTATTTTTTTTTTTAAGAATCATTGTTCAGTTGTGTAATTATTGTACAGTTGAATTTCATTACAAATTGCAGTTTTGATAACATATTTTGAAAACCATTAAATAATAATTAAACACTTTAAGCAATTTTCCATCAAACGTTTAATGAACAATATTTTAAATTGACTTTTATAATTTCCAATATTTTGCATTATTGAGACATTTAATATCCAATAAAATACAGAACTGTATAAGAGTATTTATTATATACTAGGAATATCTGATTGCACTTTTCACACGCACATAAATACAAAAAGTAAATCCAGGAGGCATACATTTTTATGATAGTGATAACACATACTTTTTTAATTTCTACTTGATCACGATGGTTTTGAAACTAATGCGAGAGCCATACTAAAACTACTACTAGTTGGACAGCCATGTTATATACTTATTAAATCTAGTAATTTAAACTCAAATTATAATTTTAAACCTAAACTTCAGTTCACTACAGACGTTCAATATTTAATAGGAAAACACTAGAAAATTTACTTTATATTTTAAGATACAAGCAATATTAAAAATATATAAAATAACCAAAAAAACATAAATATTTTGAAAACTTACACTCTAAAGGTTGACCATCGTACACATTGTGGGTTAGATCTCATTGTAACTGGATCTTTATTAATCCACATCCTAATACGAATTGGAGAATCCAAAGGCACCATATCAGATAATTCTGATATTTCTTTACCATTCACATGTCTTTGTTTTCCTAGTTTAATTTTAACATTAATATTATTAAATTTATAATTTTTAAATTAAATAATAAAACTAACTTTTTGGATTATTGCGGTTAAGGGTTGCAACAAATGACATAACTGGTGAACCCACTTGAAGATCCACAGAATACCTTTTTAAAACAGTATCATCATGGCGCAAAGGTAATAATGCTCCTAGAGTACGATACTGAACATATCCAATTACTGCCACATTTTTAGAAAGTTGACCTTTAGTTGTAGTCATTCCATGTCTTACAGGTTCAATACCTAGTAAATCGATGGGTACCATTATTTGGGTGTGTTTATCAAACTTGGAAGAATCCAAAAGATAGTTGTTATATTTTGGTAAAACAACAACAGAGCTTCCCATATTTTTCAAACCCAATATTTCTGAACCAGGTTTTAAACTCAGAACCTAAATAAAGAAAAAATCTGAATAAAAAATAAATCTTTATATTAGAATATACTGGAATAAGTACTTGTATGGCTGGTTGAAGTATAGAGGGATCGGGCAGATTTACTTTTTCTTCTGTTACTGCAGAAGTGGATAAATCAGGTTGTTCGTGTTCAGGTTCAAACCCAAATAGACTCTCAGCAGAAACTACATCTAAACCAATAGCTACAAAAAAATAAATAAATAAAAATTATGACATTAATGTTAAACAAAAATTTAAGTTTTAATAATAATGAAATATTTGATAAAATAACAATTTTAAATACCAACCAATATTAGGAGTAACTATTTCAAATGGATCAGTATAGGTATCATGTTGAGTAGTAGACAAAGTAGCCATATAATTATTGATGGTATTCATTAAATTAAATGGTCCCTGTGATGTTATACTATTTATGCGTTCCCAATGATCACTTTCACTCAAGTCCAACAAACGACTTGAAGCCATAATTAAATTCTAAAATAAAATTTTTATATCAATTCAAATTAAATGAACAAAAAATATAAGTTAAAAATAACACTAACCAAAATAAAATCTTTATCTTGACTATGAGTCAAATTCAAACCCGTCAATGACCCTTCATGAGATAATAAATGTTGTATAAGCTGTTGGCCGATGAGAACATCAGAACCATGGAGAACCTGAGTACTATTAACTGCTTTATGGAGACTACTAGCTCCATTTATTGCAACAAATGTAGTCACCTTTATAGATTTGGTTTCTAACCCGTTCAACTAAAAAATAAATAAATTTTTAATTTTAGAATTATAAATATTTCAAAAATGATAAAATTCAATAAAAATATAACTTTTGGTTTTATGTACTCACAAGTCTCTGAAGATCTACAAATGAATTTGAAGTACAATTAAAAATATCAGGAGACTGCCATCCATCTGCCGTGTTATGACATAGTCGTGTAGCTTTGCCTTGAGAACCAAATGGACAGTTTTCCACTACATATTCACCCCATTTTGCCCTAGGCCACCATATATTGCCAGCTATACTTTTTGGACAGCCATCATAAATGACTAGATAAATTGATCACAAAAATAATATTAATTTATCTTTTTATTGCAGCACTAAAATTCAACTTACCTTCACATCCATTAAACGTAACTTCAGCATAAGAATTTGGACACTGGTCACATCTACGACCTATTACACCAGGGCGACACTTACACTGTCCAGTTTTTTGATCACAAGACCGGTCATAGGAACCTATATTATAGCAACCACATTCAAGACATTTCTCTGAATTATGAGGAGTGTAATGATAATCCTAAAATAGATAAATATTAACATATTATAATACTAAAGTAAATATGTATGTATATAAAAATTAAAAATATACTTTGCAGTAGCATTGACCAGTAGTTTTATTACAGTGAGGATTATAGCCATTGTCCACCATGCAATTACAAGGACCACAGACTCCTCGATGATGTCCCCACCAACTTATGGGACATGACTCTTTAAGCTCATTTTCACAATAATCACCTGAGAAAAAATGTACAAACAAAATAATTTTAAAATATAATCTTTAAAAGGGTAACATACCATTAAATGTAGGTGAACTGCATTGACAGCGATAACCGCGTAAACTTTTTCGGTCTTCGACACATACTGCATTATTTTTACAAGGATTAGTATCACAAACACTTTCACAAGCACTTCCCACATAGCCTAAAAATACATTCATTATAGTATTTTAAGAAATATGTATCTAATATTTTATAATTATAACTGTCTTAACAATAACTACCTGTATGACATTTACAGGTATAATTATGCCATGATGGTATACATTCACTATGTCTTGGACATTTATTACCACTACATGGATTATCTTGTTCACAATTTTCACTAACACGTATCATAAGTTCAGGAATTTCTAATACAGTAGTTCCACCACTGTGACCAATACGAACATCCTAAATTTTTAACATAATAGTATAGTTATATTTTACTAATATAAACATCTCAATAATAAAATAAATAATTTTTGTTTACTTTGATACAGCCCTTGAATCCTACAGTTTCATCTACATTGCTTAAATCTTCATTGAAGTTCCCTAACTGAATTTTTCCAACAAATTGTCCTTGAAGTTTAGCATTAAGTGTTTTGACAACAGAACGGATTCCATGATCCAACACAAATCTAACACCACCTGTATTCTGCCATATAATTTCTAAATTATGCCAATCACCATCATTAATTTGCACAGTACTGAACACTGCTTTTTGACCATCGACAATATAAACAATGAAACCACTTTCCAGCTGAAATACATCAAACTCATAAATAATAATACTTGTTGAAAATAATGCTAACTAACATAAACTCGAGCGGTAGTATTTTGTCCTATGTTCACAGAAATAATCGGAGAATCGCTCTTTTTAGTTTTTAATGACAACGATGAATACCAAGGAAATTGAATAGTACGCAATAATGGATTAAATGCTACAATACCATCTCCCGAAAAACGCCAAATCGCCCGTATAGCTAAAATATAATATCATATCAAGATTAATATATTAATTAAAGCTATTATTTAAAATATATAATATACTTACGATGACTACAATCTTTTCCTCCCCACGATTCAGAACAATCACATTTGTAGGTACCCCAATGGTCTGTACAACTACCACCATTTTTACAGGGAGTATCAACACATAAAGATTTACGTTCTGGACATCCAATAATAGTGCCATTATCAGCCACAAAACTAAGCAAGTAAAAATTATAAATAATTATACAATATAAATAAAATATGACTATTATTCATTATTTACAAACCTATTTAAATCAAGAAGTTTATAGTCTATATATATGTCAGCAATACATCCTATAAAATCTTTACTTTTTACTTGAAAACTAGTAGAATCTGGTAACATCGGTAATCCACCAATTTGAAGTGGACCAGTAAGATCCAAAAAACGATGACAACTTTCAGTTAATATTTCACACCTAAAAATAATTATTAATATAGTGTACACTAATACATTTATTAAAAATAATTACCTTTTTTCAAGGACTTGGGTAGAAACATTAGCACAAGAATAACCTAATTTTGAGCCATATTTTACAGTCAATGGAACATCACAATCATCTAAGCTTAGGGTTGCACTCTAAAAAAATAAATTATTAATTTAAAAGTTTTATATCAATGTTTTTTTTCAATATTACTCACTCGATTAATATAAGATACTGTAACAGAATGCCAAAGCCCATCATTCACTACACCATTAGGCGGATACGCAATAACATAAGTGACATCAGATCCTAAAGAAAATGAAAACTGCATCCCACGACCTTCTTCAATGAGTTCTAAAGCAATAAAATCATGTCGTTCGTTGTATCGACCATTATATAACAATAATCCAGATTCTTCTAATGTCGCAAATTTCAGGGAAATATGCAACCGATATCTTTGTTTCAATGATGGAAAGGTTAAAAATGACGATTTTGGAAAGCTTCGAGAACGAAGCCTACAAACTTCATCATAGTGTTCAAAAGTTCCAGTAGGAGAACAATCATCACATAAAAATCCACCACTTTTTAATGGAGTACAAGTAGCCCCTGAATGACATATTCCAGGTTTGCATTCATCATGATTTAAATTAATTTCACAATTATCTCCAGTGAAACGATGTGGACAAATGCAAGAATATCCACTTTCTTTACTCTGGCATTGCCCACCATTCTTACACGGATTAGAATAACACAAATCCACTTCGGTGTCACACATATAATATTTTTGACTCCCTAAGGTTTAAAGCAAACCATCATAAATAATAATAGATAATAATATTATTATTGTAATTAATCAAAAACAAAAACCGGTTGAAAATATACCTGTGAAACCATATGGACATTGACAAGCAAAAGTAGTTACTGGATAAATTGGCCTAAATAATACAGTATCACTGCTAATAAAGGACGAAGCATTCCCAAACTTTAAAACAGTTAAACAAAGTTCAAAATTCAAACACGGTTCTCGAACACATAAATTGTCTTCAAATGGTAAAATCTAAAATGTAAATTAATTAACCCTTTTTATGTGAAATCATTTTTATAATATTTTGGAATATTAAGAGTTCACTGTGCCTGCACTTGTTGTTTCTACCTATCAAACATGCATCCTATCAAAGTCAAGTTATTCAGAAGTTAAAATATGACACTGAGATTAAATTTAGAGTTTAATTAAACACATTTACTATTAAATTTAAAAAGTATATTTTTGAGGACATTTCGTAACCTTTTTATAAAAATCATTTGACTAAGAAGTTATGCGACTTCTAATTTCAATTCTTTTAATTAAAATCATCTTTAGAATTAATTATAAATTATAGTAAATTCTTTGTTGGATAATACTTCACAAAAAAGCTACGAGATGCCTCTGAATTTTTTTTTTTTATTATTTGACAAAAAATGTTGAAACTTTAAATTTAACCTAATTGCCACACTTCAATTCTGTGTAGCACGATTACCTGGTAATTGGTTTATTGCTGTTAAATAGACAAAAACAATAAACTGTGTACAACTTAATAAGCATATTTCATTGTGTGTGTGTGTGTGTGTGTGTGTGTGTGTGTGTGTGTGTGTACGCAGATCAAACTAGACAGATATAAAAATAAAATTGTATGTATAAATTTACCTGTACAGTTGATAAACGAGTAAGTATTCCTCGATTTAAATATACACGTTCTTGAAGAAATTGAGGAGAATAAAAAATACCATCTGGCTGTTTTGCTGAAAAACTAACATTCAATACTCGTCCATCAATATCTGTATCATCTTGCACACTGAAAACATATATATTTTCCTTTGGGCATGGAATAATTGCCGCTAAACCAGATGTAAAATATTCAAATAATGGAGATAAAAAAGCTTCTTTAGTCATATCAGCTAACCGAACAGTTACTGAATTAAAAAGCATTTCATCAGTAACTAATCGTACTATTAGAGTCATAGTAGCTTTAATCTCATTTACGCCATCTAAAATAAATAACATTACAATAACATAGGTATTATATACATTTAAAAACAATACTAAGGTAAAAATAATTTACCAGTAACTGATATTTCCATTGAAGCTATTTTCGGTACATTAGTATTTAACTGTGGTGATAAGGTTAGCATACCAGTCGACTCATTTAATTGTACTAAATTAGCATTATTTCCAGATATTATTCGATAAATAAGTTTATCTGATATATCTGCATCAAATGCAGGAACTTGGCCAAATGCTCCAGTTGGAAAGTAATCTTTAAAGTTATTAAAAATAACTTGAAAATCAGAAAGCCTTGGAGCATTATCATTTACATCAGTTAAATATATTGTTAATGGTGCGTCAGAGTGCAATGGAGGTGATGATGCTCTAACGACTAGTTCAAATTTTTTTTTATTTGATTCATAGTCTAATTCGACAGAAGTTAATAATTCAGCTTTATCAATTCCAGGCCTCCTCAACAGAGAAAAACTGCTAGCATCTTCACCACCTAAAAAATTAAATTTTAAATTATTAGTAATTTATATCGATCACATACAATATCATGAATTATAATTTATAACATGTACATTTAAATTATTAATTAAACATTCATTTGAAATTGTTTAATAAAAAATATATGTAATTATAATCTGACAAATACATATAATATAGAAATAAATTTATAATTCTAATTTATACATGAAATTAAAGAAAAGAAACTATTAACAAAATTTAAATATACAAAAATTATTTTAAGAATATATTTAATATTTTCTAAATATACTATATAAATTATAGAACTGTTATTATTATATATTAATTAAAGTAGATAATATTTTATGTTTAAAGTAATAAAACATATAATTCAAAATTATTTAAATGTTCAATTTGTAAATTAAAAGTAACAATAATATATATTTAATTGATAAAAATATAATAAACTATTTTTCGAAGAAAAATTTCAATGATATCCCGTTATTTCAACAAAAGAAATAAACAAGAAAATAATGAACATCTAATAAAACGTTTTTGATTTTTTTCTATTTAATAAATTAAAAGATGTATTTTTTACATCAACTATGCATTATCTTTAAGACAAAAATTATAATATATATTAGGTAATTTGAAATTACCAATAATAGAATATTGAACAACTGCATTAAGTCCTTCATCTGGGTCTTTAGCATATAGTTCTCCAACAGTAGAACCAACTGGCGAGTTTTCAGCAATGTACATGACTAACTTATCAGATTGAAAAACAGGAGGTGAATCATTCACATCTTCAATACGTATCGTAACTGGTACCTACATAATTTTAGATTTTAGTACAAATTGTATACTAAAAATTATTTCTACTAATATACTTACAGCTGTAGATAGAGATGGTGAACCTTTATCAATGGCAAATACATGAATATTGTATTGGGGGATGCTTTCTCTATCTAAAGAAGTGGCAGTTCTTAATATTCCTGAAGTTGGATCAATAACAAAAGCTTCCACACCATCATCTAAAGCATATTTAATGCGACCATTCAAACCTGAATCTGCATCTGATGCACTAACCTAAACATAAACAATGTAGATTAAATAAAGTGTAGGGACGTAATCATAGACAATAATTATACTTGAAGGACACTAGTGCCAGTAAGAGCATCTTCGGAAACTGATCCATAATACGACGCATTGAAAAATTGTGGTGCATTATCATTGATATCAGTAACTGAAATCTCAACATCAGTAGTATCTGAAAGCGAAGGGTTGCCACCATCTCGGGCTGTAACTGTAAGTAAATATCCACTCTGAACTTCACGGTCTAATGCTTTTGTTGTAACAATAGCACCACTCTGAGCATTTATGGTAAATTCCGAGGCATCGCCATAACCACTTGCTAAGGAATAAGTAATCTAAAAAAATAATAATAATAAATAAATAAACAAAATAAATACATTTTTTAGAAAACAATTTTAATAATTACTAAATATTTTACTTACTAAAGCATTTTGACCAACGTCACCATCAGTAGCGGAAACAACAAGAACTGTGGTACCAACGGGTGCATCTTCATAAATACTAGCCGTGTATGGTGCATTATCAAATATTGGAGCAAAATTATTAGCATCAGTAACATTGACATAAATGGTGGCAGTGTCAAATAAACCACCTGAATCAGTTGCTGTTACCTATATTTAAAAAATAATTATACATTTATATATATATATATATATATATATATATATATATATATACTTATTTTATCATTAAATCAAATCCATGAAAATGTATAATATAAATATAAATGTATGTAATAGAGATAAAGAAAAAACACATTTAAACACAAAAACATGACCAGCCGCAGGTATTGTGGATGTCACCTAAGTGAATTACTTAAATACAATTGTACAGTTTTGTTATAACTATAAATTTGAAAACAATAATAAATCATTGTATTCAATAAAACAATTCTGAGAAAATCTTTGATGTAATATTATTTATTATTAATATATAATAATGAATTTTGACAAAATTGCGTTTTTGTTGTTTTTAACACAATTTTTTGGGTTAGGTATATTTAAAATCTATTGAGAAAATCGAAAAATTACCCAGTCCCTAACGTACTATCCCACTAAAATTTGCTACTGGAAAATGGGTAGGAGTGTAACGATCGAAGCACTCCTTTTAATCGAAAAGTTGTACACAGAAAAATAAAATAAACATAATTGTAAAACCATTAGCTTCCTCACTCTGCTGAGAATCTAAAATATCAAGAAAAAATCTCAATTTTGTAAAAATGTAATATTATTATTGTAAAAATGAATAAGATTAAATTACATTTAAAATAATATTCATAAGTATTAACATTAACTGAAAATGTGAGTGTTCAACCCATATATGAGTAAGGTAAAATAATTTTAATAAATGTAAAATGTATAAATTACTACCTACTTTAACTTGAGTCATAATTTCAAAAATTATAGTACTTAACACTTACCGATAAAATAAAACGTTTTTCTTGTTTATAATCTAATGGTTGAGCAACAGTTAATAAACCTTTGCCACTATGAGTTGCAATAGCAAATCTTCCTCTCAAATTACCACTGACAATTTCATAATGTAATCTTTAAAATAAAATTTAAAAAAAGTTTAATATAAAAAAATATTTAAAAAAATTAAGTTTGATAATTATAATACCTTGGGTTCTCATCTGGATCTGTAGCTGTGACAGTAGTAAGTGGTGTTCCTGGAGGCGAGTCTTCACTAATAACGACATCATATTGTTTTGGATTAAATGTTGGTTCATTGTCATTAACATCTTGAATAGTAACTATAACACTAGCTGTAGCTGATTTTGGTGGATCACCACCATCTTCAGCCACAACTTGAAACTGATATTTGAGATTAGTTTCACGGTCTAACAAGTGAGTTGTGTACACCCAACCACTTTTTTCATCTATAGTAATTGGCAAGTTCTCGGCAGGAGTTCCTTCAGAGTCTCTTGGAGATATGCGATATTTTAAAGCAGCATTTTCTCCCTCATCTGCATCATATGCTTGTACTCTAACAATACTATACCCAATAGCTACATTTTCTAATACAGATTCTTGAAAAAGTGAAGTATAAAATCTAGGAGGATTATCATTAACATCCTTTACATTTACTAATAATTGAGTAGTATTGGAACGACTTGGGTTTCCTCCATCTATAAAGATATAAATAATGAAATTTGAAAATTTAATTTAATTTATCTGATTAATTAATTAATTGCATACCTTGAGCTCTGATCATAAGACGATAACTTCGCATAGCTTCATAGTCTAATGACTTCACTAAGGAAACTTCTCCATTTTGACTATCAATAGAAAATTGTCCTTGTGTATTGCCTCCAATTATAGCATATCTTATAACAGCATTTAAACCCTGATCAGCATCAGTAGCTCTATAATCATAATTTAATTAAAATTAATAATAAATCAGTTACCAATTTAACAATACTGTATTTTTAGGTACCATATTAGAAGAAAGGATAAATCACTATTACAAATAAGAAAAAAAAAATACAAATATATTTTGCTTTAAACTTATAATTCTTTACTAATTTAATTAAGTTGATTTCATTGTATTAAAACAGTTTTTAACTATCATGAATTTAAAAAATCTTATAATGTTTTTTAAAAGTTTTTGTATTCCATTGGAATCGCAATATATTTTAGTAATAATACATGTTTGTGGTTAAGTTAGGCTATTTTCATCGTTTCTAAATAAACTCACAAGGCAAAAATATTATTCTAAATTGGTAAAAACACATTTTCTAATTAAAAAGTATATATTATTAAAAAAAATAACATGTTGTTAATTTAAAATTATTTATACAGAGGTTAGGTCAGTTCAATTATCAAATCAAAATGTATAAAACAAATTTAGAATTTCATTATGCTAGCAAATTGTAATACTGTAACACATAAATAATTCTTTTTGTATTATACTATAAGAACTGAATCTTACTTAATTGTAGCAACAACAGGTCTCTGATTAGGATTTAAGTCTTCTGGGATATTAGCTGTATATGCACGTTCAGAAAACTGTGGATAGTTATCGTTATCATCCAATACTTTTACTACTAATGAAGCAATCGCTGAACGTCTTGGAGATGGTGGTGCTGCTTGATCACTTGCTTTAACCATGACTGTGTAAACTTCACATACTTCACGATCTAAATTTCGTCTTACACTAACCACACCACTACGAATATCAATTCCAAAAGTCTCATCAGCACTTGAATTTAAACCACCACTCGATATACTTTCAATTGAATATTCAATCTAAAAAATATACATAAAATGTTTTATTGAATAATTATCAATTTAACCATTGTCCACCATACTTGAGAATTGAGCCCAATATCTAGATCTGTAGCTCGTATAGTAATAATTACTGTTCCAACTGAAACAGATTCCCTAACTGAAGCTTCATACATGCCAGAAGCAGATTCAAACACAGGCGTATGATCATTGGCATCTACCACATTTACTTGAAGTGTTGTAGTTGCAGTAGACGGATGAGATGATGTATCTATAGCAATTACTCGTAAATAATGAACATCCATAAACTCTCTGGAAACATTAAAATATACTTTTAAAATTTTATTTTAAAATGTTATACATTTTTATAAAAATGTTTGTTCTCAGAGTATTATTTTTAAAGAAATCACATCAAAATAACTCATTAAGAAATTAGAATAGTACACTAGCAAGAAATTTAGTTTTGTACACAAAACCAAAAGTCAATTAGATCAATTAATTAAAATTATATATATATATATATATATATATATATATATATATACTTATTATATAATTAACATAATGAACTAAAGAGAATATATTTCAAATTTAAAACATTTCTCAAAACTGAAATAGCCATCTTGTCATCTACTCGCTACTACACATTATCTATTAACTGCAAGTATTCCACATGCAGTATACACTTGTTCAATTTTAATGGCTTTTTTAATATTATAGAACCTTTTTGTCCTTATTTAGAACCTAAATAATGGATAAAAAACCAAACTCATGAAAAATGTACTCAAAATTACATTTATCATTTAGTCGCTTGTTGACATTATTTATTATTAATGATATTGTTTTCCTCTGAAATAAAACAGTGGCTAAGTATTTTAATAAATTGATAATATATAAAGAAGACTCAAAACTATATTTTTTTCAATTTGTAACTGTAAAATGGCATAAATTTGAAAGTATTAAATTAAACATCAAAGAAAAAAAAATCGTTTGAGGTGCAAAAGAAAAAACCTATCAAACTTTCAAAGTATAAGGTAACAAAAACAGAACTATAAAAATATTTTTAAAAAAATTTCTTACGCGTATGAAATATTATATTAAATTTAATTGTTCATATTTTATTATTTTGAGATAAAGCACATACAACAAGACAGGCCATAAAATCAAAACACTGAAAATATATTTTGGTCAGATTTTAAATCATACAAGTATGAAAAATAATACTCTGCTCTAATTTGTTATAACAAGTTACAAAAAAAATCCACTACATACCTATCTAATGACACCAATGTTGTGACTAAACCAGAATTAGAATCAATGGTAAACATAGCATGTGACCTAGTATCAATAATAGGACTCATTTGGTACTCAATTGGATTGTTATTCGGAGGCATACTCCGTGCATGAACACTACACACAATTGTTCCAGATGGAAGTTCTTCTGCTACACTAGCGACATACAGAGTTCTTTCAAACTGAAGTCCACTGTCAGCCATCTCTACTTCTCTTCGTACACGTCCAGTTTCTGTCAGACTTCTTTTATGCCAAAGAATCATCTAAAAATAATTTGACATTAAACAAAATAATAATTTTTAAATACACTTTAATTAAATCAATTACTTTAATATAATGTTCTGAAGGTGACACTATTTCACTATTTATATCACATTCATAAGATATCAGTACAATAACAGACATTGGATCAAGCGTTGAACAAAAATCTTCAGCCACCACAAGATCGCCGGTTTTCGATTCAATTCTAAACCTACTGTCACTAATATCCACATAACGCACTTTACAATCATTGTATACACTTTGAGGAATCACAGACGGTCCAAGTGATACAACAAATTCACTTTGCCGCCAACATTTTTTGTTCAATTCATCCATAGAAATACCAGTACCAGATTTAAGACTATTAATTAGAAAATCGTTTAATTAATAATATTGACGTGTTAATTTCTTAAAAACATTAAAAATTTACTTACTTTAATACTGATAAAACAACCGAAACTAATGTTTTACTAGACCACTTTTTGGCAAGTTCAATACGAGAGTTTAATAGCGAATCGATTTCTAAACAAATAAAAAACAAAATATTTTAATATTTATATTAATAAATACCTGATAAAACTGTTGGGACGCTTGATTAAATAAACAAATAAATTGAAACCAAACCTCACATAAGTATGTTAGTTTAAAATAAATTTGATGACTACTTTCACACTTTTAATAATTGTCAACTGTAGAACAACATTTAACTAGCTAACCTAATGACTGAATGTAAATATCAGTGTAGAGTTGCTGACAAATGGTAAAATATTATTTGTGTAAATTTTTAAACAATTATTATCATTTCACCCAAAATTTGTCTATAGAAATATTAAAAATTAAAAATTAAAAGTAAAAAGAAGTGTGACGCAGATAACATAAAACTACTCCTCTTTTTGCACCTATATTAATTCAGCCCCGTTTAAGCGTATCAGTTAAATATGGAATAACATTTCAAAAGGAAGAATAGTAGTAATGAAATTAATTAAAATGTTGATTTTAATTATTTTCAAACGTAGAAACATTTAATATTAACAATATCTAATATAAGATCAAATTTAAAATAATTGCATCGTACTACTCAAAGTCATAAAACAATTATAAAATATTATATCAAAATACATACTCCAATTCTAAACTAACGAGATTTATTAATTTTACATAAAATAATTTAATATAACTACCACCATCCTACATAAATCATTATACAGTCCCTTGTATCTAATAAAACAATTTCAATGAAAATATTTTTGATACTTTATTATTTTAGATGCATTTCAAATATTTTGTATTGAATTATTAATACAAAATATATTACAATTTAAAACAAAAATGTTACTTTAAATCTAAACAAATTTCTTTGGCAGACTGAACAAATAAATAAGTTTTAAACTATTATCGGCTATCGGCTACGTTGCCCTTCCGGACTATGTTCATCGGAAATATGATAAAATAGATTTATAATTTTGTCGATATATTATATACGTCGGATTAATAAACGTAAGCATTTCGATTTACATGGTTTAAATGGGAACACATCTATGGCGATCCAGTGATACGTGACATCGTATCTTCTAAAAATAAATTTATTAGAACACGAAAATTATGAAGAGCAATGAGTTGTATTTTGTTTATAATTGTGAATTTTTTAATAATAAAATAAAACGAAAAAAAAAGTTGTATACAGAAAGCAAAATCACACGATTATGTTAATATTATTTTTTGTTCGAGTGCTTCTCGCTTAATTTCATTGATCGGTGGTAATTTGTATAATTGTTATTTACCCGGTTATTTATAATTTGAAGAATTTGTCAAAATATGCAAAAAAAAAAACCAGCACACAAAAGAAAGTACTTTACTGAAAAATCTATAAAATACGCAAAAATATGCACATTCAAATTTCAAATTTTACATCACGCTGTAGAGAAATGAATTTATTTTGTGTACATTTAGTCCACAGGTCAATCGTGTCCCACACGTACATTTACAAATAAACTAATATTTGAATTTAAACACGGCGCGAATATAAGAGCGCTGAAAGGGCCGATCGTGCGATTAGTTTGTTAAAATCACATTCTACTGACGCACAGGATAACAATTGAAAAACCGTGAATCCAGTCGCGGTGCGTAAAACGGGGCAAACTTTTCACAATCGTCACGTTTTCCAAAAACAATAAAAACGGCAAACGGACAGGTACTACAATACACGCGGGACTCACTGTTTTTCTCGCATCCTTTAATGACCATTCTCAGGGGCACGGACATGTACTCGAGCGTGTCGTTGGACGTCGAGTCCACGTAGAACGTGAACACGTCCGGATACTTGAATCCGTCGCATTCCAACGGCCGCTCGAGTATGACCGAACCGGTGTAATGGTCGACGCGCAACAGTTTGGCGACAAAGTCGCCGCTCTTGTCGGTGTTCAACGCGTATCGCCTGGCCGGCCGATCGTAGAACGGCGTGCCGCCGTCGAACAACACCAGGCCCGGCGAGTCCGTGTCGGACACGACCAGCAAGTACGCGGACACGGACCGGAGCAGTAGCAACAACACCGCGGCATGGCGTTCTCTCAGCATCGCGCCGTCCGAATAATCGAAACCGTGTGCGACAGAACTCCGTCACCGGGAAACGTCTTCATAGTCACGGGGAACGGGCCGCGCGGCGATTCATTCGTCGTTTTTTTTGCTAAAACTTTAATCCGATTTCGTCAACTCTTGTACGAAATTAAAAAAAAAAAATCTTATCACCACTCGGACGCGCACACGAGCACCGCGAACGAAAAACGTAAACACCACTAGCACCGCGGCCACACGCGTTTTCCACCGGTGGTGGGGGAAAAAAAAGAAAATAACGTTAGGAAAACAAAGCGATAAAAAAACAAACGAACAAATCAAAACGCTAACGACGCGGCATTTAAATGTGGAAACCGAACGCGGCGGCCGTTTCACCTGCTGTCACGGCGGAACACGAAAACAACGGACTGCCAGTGCTCGTGCCGGGTAGTCGCCGCCGCCGCCGCCGCCGCCATAGACGCGCCAATGACCGAAGGCATATTACTACGCCGCCGACGACCACTTTTGCCGTGCCCCTCCCGCCTACGCGACGGTCGTAACTAGTAATCAATCGGTTGGCCAGGGGTTCCAAACATACGAAACGGAATTTTATAATTATTATATTGTACCGCCGCAATAATAATAATAGACCTCCGACGCGCGCGCCGACTGACTGCTACGTCATAATAGTTTATCGCGCTCGGCCCGGCGAAGTCCCACGGTCCGGATAATAATAATCGTTTGGTAATGTATAATATTATAATACACGCGCGATTTGCGTGGAAAAAAAAAAATCGATTTTTTTTTTTTTGCCGTTTTTTTTAACGTCCGAAGACGGTCGGTCGCGTGAAAAATAATAATTACGTCCACAAGACGCCACCGCACCTGTGCCGCCGCAAGCACCTGTGCCGCCACGAGACGCGTATTTAAAGATTTTTGACGCCCCGGGTCGTATATAACGAAAATTCTCGCGCCCCTTCCTATCCCACGGTCAGTGGCCGTCTTAAGGCACGGGCCTGCGGTATCTATAAAAAAATGATAGTCGTTCAAAGGTCTGAAACTTCGGTTATAGTCTTACGCGTGCTGAATACCGGTTCTGTAGTTATATAGTTTGTCGTTTTAGTCGACTAATAAAACCGACTTTATAAGAACCGATTAATAGTCGCTCGTTTAAAGCCACCTATCGAGGTGCTGCCTATACGTCCAAATAAAGACGACCATAGGCGTGTCCAGACCTCCATGGCTGGGGAGGCCAGTTATAAAATTTAAATTTTTTACTTACCTACTACAGCGATCTATTCTATATCAATATTTGTGACTTTTTTTTGTTGTGTGGCAATTATATAGCACCTGGAATTTTTTCACCCCGCAAAATTAAAGATTATCTTGTTGATCTTAAAATGTGCTACTTAGTTATTTTTTATAAAATATTTTATATTTATAGTTTCAACCACGGTAAATTATAGGCAAAGAGGCCAAGAATTAAGTCGCTGGGGAGGCCGGTGCCCACCCTGCCTCCCCCGTAGACACGCCTATGAAGACGACTTTAAACTTTTATAATGACTGCAGATATATTAATTATAAATTCAGCACTTGTCGTTTAATCTGTTTAAAAGTTTTTACCTTTGGTTATTTACTATTTATACATAGGCGCAATTTGGATTAAATAGACTTACGTCGATCAAAGTGACCCGTGGGGGGGGGCTATGCCCCCACACCCATCATCAATAACGCCATTCACACACCTTCATTACGCTAACTTATTAATTTACGTATCCCAATGCCTACGACATAATATCAATATATGTATCATAAAGTTACAACAAGTAAAAATTCGATGATGCAATTAAAAATTTGAGGGTGCTAAGCAAGCATCCCCCAAATTGCGCCTATGCTATTATATTTAGTGTCGTGCAATAGGTGTTTTTTACAAGTGTATAAATTATATTAAAAATATGGGTAATAATTTAATTATTCTTTCTTCGTACGATTGTTCAAAGAGAAAGAAATAGGTGGTAACGAATTTCGACTTTACCGTCAATTATTGCGTAACAGTCAAAATCCATTTGACCTATCTGAATTCAATTTTAAAAAGTTATATATACCGTTTACCAAAGAATTCTACACGGCCCGGGGCCCTCAAAATCTAAGGGCTCCCAATTTATTTACAAAATACTTGTCGTATAAAAAATTGTAGGTACGTGATTTAGGCCTTAGGGGACCTGCAGAACGTCAAGTGCTCCTCGTATACATTTTTAGTCTTCATCGTTATTACGACGTTTGTGGGTTTCAGGCAGTGCTTGGGAAGGAACGCGGCGTTCAAATATAGGAACTCGTTCCTTTGATTTCGTTCGGTTTTTGCACGAACGACTTATCGGGAACGAAGTTTTCCTTTCTTGTGTGTGTGTGTGTGTGAAGGAACGTACCTATTGGAATTTCGTTCCTTTTTGTGTGAACGTTTTTTTTTTTCGTTTCTTTTTTCTTAGATATAATTTAATTATTTTATGAATTAATAATAATTAATTATTGACTAATTCGATTTACTTTTAAATCTATTTTTGTATTTATAGTCGTTTTAAATATTTTTAAAATTAATTTGAAATTTAAATACTTTAAATTTCGGTTCGGGTTCGTTATAATTTGAAGAAAATCGTTTCGGGTTCGGTTCGAACTCGAAAATCTGGTTTCGTAACACCATTAGACGCTATATTAGTTAATTGTACATGATTGCGTTTTTAACAAAAAAAAATCAAACGATTCCATAACGCGCGCGTCAAAACGGATTACTATATACGGTCCCGGGGGTGCATCACCCAGCACCGTTGATCCTTATGACCGCACATATATACGTATAGAATAAAGATTAAGGGATAAAGACTTAAGCTCTTTTCACACACGACGATGTAGTTATTTCAGTGCTATCCCCAGTCAGTATTAAATATTGCGCCTAATACCGTTTACTGTTTGCACTAGAATTGGAAATGATAAAATCTATTTCACACCATAATCAGTACCATACATTAGAAAAAAAGGTATTAAGAAATATTGCAGCAGACGATAAAAAAAAACGATAACGCGGTACAAATGATTGTAGCGGATGTCTGGGGGGTTTTAAATAATAAATATATAGTACCTAGTAATAATAATAAAAATATTTCGAATATGCGGTTCTCGTCGTAATATTATTTTAATCCATCAATTCCAAAAAAAAAGAACACAAAAAAGGGATATATTTGTGTGAAAAAATTGATTGAACGTCGAGAAAAAGGCTTGGGAATCTTTAAAAATGAATCATTGTAAAGAGATATTTAATATTCAATTAGTATTGACCAAGGTGATACCGTTTTTGGAAACAAATAATTAATATTATTAAACGGGGAAAAAAGTAATATCAAAGTAATACAGAAACCGAATATAAATATATTTTTTTTTTGTTAATACTCGGTGTATTAGAAGTAGATTATGATAAAATTTTCTATGTAATTCTTATGGTTGTCGTCAATATTTCTATGCTGTCAAATAACGCGAAAAGTAGGACATGCGTATAGTCGTTCTGTTAACGAAAACTGTATATACTGGCTAGCTGTATACAGCGTCATTCCTTTAACTCTATTATATTTGTTGTAATTCACGTGGACCTATAGAAGGTTCTGGTGTACAATAGATATTCTACAGTTAGGGATAGGACAATAACTATATCATCGTGTGAAGAAGGATTTATATAATAAAGGTACAACAAACAAATAACATTGGAACAGATTTTTAAAAAATCCATATTGAATAATATAGTCCTGTTGTCAGTTGCAAAGACGCGGGAGACACGGTGCAAATCGGTCATACTTACCTCGCAGTGGCATCGTGAATCAATTTTTTTTTTTTCGAGTGACTGCCCCAAAACAAACTTAAGAAGGTGGTCAGTGGATAATTTTGGATGAGGTCTAAACAAATTTTTAATTATATTTATTCATTTTGTACAAATAAAATCTGCAGTTATCGGATAAAAGGATATAATATGTTACCAGACGTTCACGTAAAACGTAAATAATATAAATACATATTTTATGAAACGACTGTAAAAAAAATATTTTACAAAATGATTTATAGTTTCTAATTTTTTTTTTTAGATGGGTGGTCATAATTTTAACGTTTGCTCTTATATAGTGTTAATAGCCACTTTACCTATACCTATCGCACACATTGTTAATTATTCACACGCATCATCGCGCTACAGTATACATTAGCGTTTCATAATGCGTTATAAATTATTAATATCGCCTATATACGAATAGGTACCGTATTACTATATTATAATTATTATTATGTCTATCGACCGATCGACTATTATTTTTGGCGCGCGATTAATTTTTGACATCGTCAGATGACAAAATGAAGTCACCGCGCGCAACGGCATAGCCAGAATTTTGGTTTGCAGCGGGAAGGAGTTAAGCGCTTTTATGTTGTACCCAGAAAAAGTTATTTCGATAATCGCATAATAACAATAAAAAAATCATTATACGCTTTATAATAATATTTCATCATTCACTAACCGCAATACTCGGCACTCGCACATCATATTCTTTTTAAAAAATAAACTGAATGATCAATATTAATTATACCAACACACCCTGCTGCTGTGGCGTAACTGATGCAGAGAATCCGCAAACCCCTGTGACCGGAGGAGAAAACACACGTACATTTTAGGAGACCCTTACAAGAGCTTTGCCTTGAAATTTGATGCAAATATAAGACAAAAAAAAAATGTGAAAAGACTGAATGTTTTCAAACTTAAGTCTGCACTGTGATACGTACACACAAAAACACAGCCATTTCCAGCGCGTGAATAATAATATTTTAGGCAAATTTGAATTCAGTTAATTTTAATATTGAAAATAATGTTTTTTAACGGAATAAAAACAAAATGAACACCGCAGCTGTATACTGTAAACCTCATTCGAAACGAGTAAAGCCGAGTGCTGCCTAACACACAATATTTACGTAGGTATCCAAGAACAATTTTAAGGGCTAATTTATTATTTTTGCTGGGTATCCCACACTTTTCAGCCGCTGACATCAGCCGATAACGCTTCTGGCGAAGTCTCGTTGTTGTGTTCCGCGCTTTGTAAAGCAATACTAATAATAGTCTTTACCAACAATTTTAATTCGAACAACGCGTTTATTCAGTTGACGCTTTCGACGTGATTGCCCTTGTACGTGGCCGGGAAAGGAAAGGTGGAATTGGAAAGCTGCACTATATGGAAAGCAAGGCGCGGTGCAGCGCGCGCGGTTTGTTCGTCAGACTCCCCCGCGGGATGGACGACTTTTACTCGAGGCGGATTTATTTGTGAATTGAACGACGCGGAGATGGTATCCCCGCGAACGGTTTGACTGAACCGTACGCGTTTTTTTTTTTTTATTTCTCAGCCCACTCTCGGCCCCTCCACATTATAGCTACTATAAACGACGGTCGTGAAAATAATATATTCGCTGTGATTTTTTACATTTTTTTTTTTATATTAAAAAATAAATAAAGAAATAAACGTTGCGTAGCGACGAGAAAAAAAAAGACCGTAAACGTCGTAAATTATACTCGTATTCGTATAATATATACGCGCCATGCATTCCGTGTCATATTATTTCCGCGACGGCGTATACAAAACAGGCTTATGCCAAAAAATTACAATATATAATGAATCAGCGTATAAACAATATGAGATACGATAATATGTACGAGACGAATTCGCAATGAAATAAACTTACATTTAAAATTTTTCAACTTAGACACATTATATATAGTTACTAGCTGTCCCGACCGCCGTTGTCCTGTCCAAATTTAAATAAATTTTATTTTATCTTTCTGTGAATTTTTGAAAACTATAGGAAATGTGATCTAAATTTTAAATCAACAATGAATCTCAATACGTTTTACTTACATTTCTATCTAGATGTTCAAGTAAACAATAAGCTAATTACCCGGCTTCGCCCATACGCAGTTTCGAACGTAAAAATATATTTAGGAAACTATAAATTATTAAAATGCCTCGCCGAAAACCCGTAACATTTAAATACAATATATCCCCTCCTTTTCTCAGACAAAAAGTGAAATTATGACAAAAATTGCTTCCCTTTGTTCGTTTGTTTCTGAAGCTCGAAATGCTTTTTTTTCGTGCTTGAAATGTAAATCGGTCAATCGCTTTTCTTTTGGGAGACATGATTGCACAACAACTGATTGAAAAAATGTAAACTGGTATGCACAACAGTTCATATCAGTTTTATATATGTATATATAGATTTTGTTTTAAACTCAATAACAATTTAAATTATCACCATGGTAACTGTTTAATACCTAGAATCCCAAAATTTCCCGTATATATATATATATATATATTACATTTTACATAATTTTAAGTACACCAGGGTCAGGGTAGGACCAACGACCCTGGTAGGTGGCGTTGTTCCGTTTTATATATTAAGATTTGTTAACAAAAACAAAGAAAAAAAAACTGGAGATACCTGGTTATTGCACTGAAACGAACAAATTTTGTTTTTCTATATTTTATTTTTATAAAAATTGAAGGTGATAATGTAATCATAAATAACACAAAACTGCTAAGTATTATAGCTATGAATTATAGTTATGTTTTAGAACATATTATAGATTGATAAAACAAATATTACTCCTGCTTTATAAAAATAAAGTAAACAAAAACATAATTTGTAGAGGACTGGAAGAATATAAGAAAAGAAGTTAAGTATCGAGTTTGGAGAGGAGGAACCCTAATGCGTAACTCAGAGATCAATGAAGGACAATCAATTTCGCACCAGATAAAAGCTTAGAATCATTTTGAAATCGTATTAATAAAACCGGACGTACAGAATCGAAACGTGGCACGTCGCTATCACAATATTTTACGTTTAAAAAATGTGTATGTATAAAAATATATGTAAGTGTATAAAATCAAACCGAAAAGTGTTACGTACGAAAAACAAAGAAATACACAAAAGAGTCGTTTTATAAAAAATTTAATTATTTACTATACTACCGGCTTTGACTCTAATAAAATCATCATTATCTATGCAGGTATTAAGCGAAAAATAAAAATACAGTAACGGAAGAAAAAGTAAAATCAACAAGCCTATACGATATCGCAGAGAAAATTATGAAAATAGAACGACACGTTGACACAAAGTTTAAGAAAATAAAAAAACATCGAAGAAATCGCTGCATACTTTATATTGAATTAAACGTTTAAAAAGACAATTATATATATGGCATGTTATTTATATTATTTAATATAAAATATTATTTTCAATTATATACTTTACAGATATGTATCATTCCTTCCAGATTCAAATTTACATTTGTATACGGGCAAATTATTATAATATTTAAAAATAACATTTTTTGTATTTTTTCTGACATGCGTTTATTTTAATAAATACATAATATTATTTTATTGCATAAACAGTCGGTGTTTTCTGCGACGTTTTAATACAATTACCATAAAAACGACAACGACAACGATTTCAGCAGTTTTAGCATTGATTATACAAATTATAAATTCTTGTAATTCGTAAAGCGGACTGTCACGCCGCGAGGCCTCACTAAGGTAGCCCGACTGTAAGCCTATGATTATCTTGGATTCAGCTCAAACGGAAGAGCCTTAGCCCTTAGGGTATAATATCTACATCTAAGTACCTAAGTATATACATTTACAATTTAAAGTGGGATCGTGTAATTTTCCGCACCACCTAAGATATTATTGAATAACAAATATGGTTCTAGAATTAAACTGTGTGTTATTCAAAATCATTGAGGTATTACACCAGGCGCGTTTTTTTTATAGTGGTATCCCCAGTAGGCCTAATCCACTTTTCTTTATTTACGCATAAACATCATACGTATACAAGACGTGCAATTAATTCTATACAAACACGAATACTTAAAATTATTGTTAACTATCTACTAAACTATAAGTAATATTGTATAAACATAAATAAATTAAACATAAAACTATACATTATAATGTGATATGGACTACGCTGATTCGATTTCCTTCATCTTCGTCGCAGTTGAACTGTAAACCGTGTAAAACGTGTGCTGCTGTATACTGAAAAATTAAAAACTAAAAGACAAAAAAATAAAAGGAATAGAAAGGCATGTGTGTCTATCTACTCACAAATGGCAAAATCCCTTGGATGGTACTTTTAATCATCGTCACGACTCGTACGGCATACTCACTGAAATTTGCACCGAATTCGGCCAGTCTTAGCAACGGTGAATGCATTGATCTGTTTAAACGGGACCATATATTATAACAACATATATGTTGTGAATCACGCTTATTTATGTCGAAAATATTTCTTTACAATTTATTTTAATTTTTTATTATTATTATTAATATTATTATTATTATTATTATTATTATTATTATTATTATTATTATTATTATTATTATTATTATTATTATTATTATTATTATTATTATTATTATTATTATTATTATTATTATTATTATTATTATTAATATCATCATCATCATCATTACATATATTGGCTTAAAAAAGAAATCAGAATAAAAGTCTGTTGCTGATAGCTACGAGCTCGGTTTCTAAGGCAATCAATACATAATATTTTTTTCAAGTATTTAACAATACATTACAAAGGTCAGATTTCATTTCACATTTATCGTAACAATTTTAATTTTATTTAACGAATAATATATAACGAGAATTTTCAAGTCTTTCTTATCCGAATATAATTTGTCAAACAATTTCCATTATCAAAAGACCATGACTCTAATAACGTGGATCTGTTCAATATGTTGGGCAATTTACATCGTGAAGCGGATAATTCGTTGGGCCAAAAAGGAACCGTATTCTGTCCAGTACGACGAGGACGATGACGTTAGAACTGGCGACAGAGCTGCTGTACGATTGACCAGTTTACAAGGTAGAATAGACGACAAGATCACAACGTTGAAAAATGAAAATTCAAAACGTAATTATTACTTTATTAAATATTCGTATTACATGAAAGTTTTTAAAAATGTTATTTAAACGTGTTATTTTGTTATCGTTATTGTGTTACAGTGAATACGGAGACCATTTGCTCACGGATAAACCGTTTAGAAGGTCGTATAAATGATTTAATAGCGACAGAAAATTCAAAACGTAATTATTATTCTATTAAATATTCTTATAACTTAAATAATTTTAATAACCTGATCAATTGAAACCTAACGTTTTTAAATCGTTTTTGTGTTACAGTGGAGACGGAGACCATTTGCTCACGGATAAACCATTTAGAAAGCCACATGAACGCTATAAGTGACTACATAAAGGCAACAGAAAATTCAAAACGTAATTATTCTATTAAATATTCATATGACATAAATACCTTAAAAAACAAAAACCTAAGAAATATTGAAACGTAACATTTCTCTATCGTCATTGTGTTGCAGTGGAGACGGAGATTATTCGCTTGCGAGTAAACCAGTTAGAAGGTTGCATTAAAACTTTAAATGACAATATGAAAGCAATAGAAAATTTGAAACGTAATTATTACTAAATAATTTATATAATAATTGTATGTCACTTAAATGTCGGTTAAGTTATTTAAGTCGATTATATGCGAGGCGTAATATAAATCTGGGTACCTATAATGTTCAATAATAATTAATTCGTGTTTTTTTACTTGGTTAAATAGGAAATTTTCGCACAAGTTTAAATTTTAACGAGTGTTTTTTTTTCTTTCAGTTAATAAAGTTTTGACGACAGTTACAGTTACAACTAAGTGTTTGGAGGAGTTGAGCAAAAGAACTAATCTGTTACATGATCACACAATTTTATCAGAAAAACACGTGAATTCTTGGGCCAATAAATATGAAACGTTGGAAAAACGAGTGGACAATTTAGAAAGTAATTACGTCGCTTCTTTAGTTTTATAATTACTAATAAGTAATGAAAAAATATTTATAAATATTCGATGATACTTTTAATCGGCTTTTATTTTATTTTAGGCAAATCGATGACGGCAACAGAAGTGCAGGCTTTGAACAAAAAAATTGACTGCTTACATGAATACGCAACACTATCCGCAGATAATTTGGCGCTTTTGGCTAATAAATTTGAAACGCTGAAAAACCGAATGGACGCATTTCAAAGTAATTATTGGTGGTTTTAATTTTTGTTTTATAGTAGTAAGAAATGGCAATTAACACTAAAAATAAACTTATAAAAATTCAATTATATTTATAATGATTTGTTTTTTTTTTAAATTTAGATTGTGAGATATTTCCATAAAACAGTTTTAATTTTTTATTTTACATTTTAGACCAATCGGCGACGGTTGCATGTATGCAAACTTTGAACAAAAGAATTGACTGCTTACATGAACACGCCAGAATATCAACAGATCGGGTGACGCTTTGGGATAATAAATATGAAAAGTTGAAAAAACAATTTGATGCATTTCAAAGTAATTTGATAGTTTTAGTTTTTATTTTATTGTTACCAATTGATAATAAAATATATTTACAGGAATTCAGTGATATTTTTAATAATCTGAATTTTTTGATTTAAATAAATATAAGATAATATACTGAATAAATTTTTAACTTATTTTTTAGGTCAATCGTTGACTTCTACTTGTTTGCAAGCGTTGAGCAAAGGAATTGACTGGTTACAAGAGTACGCTTTAAAGACACGTGATCATGTGACGAAGACTGAAAACGATGGTATGTTTTTTCTTTCATTAGAAAATGTGCATTACTTAAAACAATATTTTTTACACTTTTCTGTATAAAGGAGAATATTACAACAATTTCAATCGGCCAACGTGTCGCGTCAATAAAAATGAAACGTTGGAAAACGCAACAGAGGCGTTTGAAATTAATAGTGCGTTAATTCCAGCGTTTTCGCCAACATCGCTAGTAAAGTTAAACAATGACATTATTGGAAAATCCGTACCAATGGGTTCAGAATGGTTGAATAACGAAAAACCTAAAATCAATGACACGTGCATCGTACTACAAGAGAGCCGACTAGATATAACTCTTAGTAAATGGATTCCATGCATTAGGATAGACAATGGTGAAATCGTAGTTACACCTCCAGAATCATTAGTTCTCCCTTTATGTGAGTCGAGTAATTACAAAGTGGGACCATCACCAAATCCAAGGTTTACAACAATCTTGTCAGTTAAGTCAGATAATTATGATAACATAGTCTCTCTACCGGCCCACGCAGAATTTATAGGTGACGATGGATCTGTAGGCAAGGTAGAATTATTGATGTTCTTATTACAAGCAGCCAAGGACAACGTAAGCTTCAGTAAAAACATTATAAGAGGCTTGTCAAATGAAGAAGAAATCGTTGTTGTACCTCCAACAACCTCAGACTCATTACAAATATCAAGTATTGAAGATATGAACAAATATCTGTTAACCGGCGCAGGACGGTTGGTCATCAACAAAACCGAAATCGATAACTATTTGAGGTCATTACTGGAGAAGGCTGGCCTAGTCATTAATCTAGGCGAATGTTCACCGAACTGGTCTGAAGAATTTTTGCCGATAGTTAAACAGATGATTATCAATTTTCGTAAGACCAATCCGTTTGGTGCGCTGACAAATCAGGAATTAATAAGAGATAACAAAGATATCAAAATCTCTTTAGACCGTCTATTAGATGTGAAATATGATGAATCTGAAGGAATAGACGACTTCTTGAGATTCTCTTTACAAGTTCACGAGGAGAACAGGCGGTTTAATAAATCGTTTTCTCGTAATTGGTCAGACGTAAACGAAATAGAGTTTAAACGGTCCACAACTCTAAAATTAACATCAGTTCCCCCAATTACGTCAGATAACAGCGATATCATGGTCTCTCTACCAAGCAACGCAGAGTTTATGAAGAAGGATAACCATATCGGAGTGGAAGAATTTCCGATGTTCTCCTTACAAACGACTGAAGACAATTACATAAGCTTTAGGAAAAGCATTTCAAGTGATTTGTCAGACGACGATGGAATTAAACAAATTATACGTTCAGAGCCATTATTAGATTTACAAAAAATGGCGAATATTGTCGAAATGGAAATCTCTCCTTCATCCCTCATAAAACTAATTGACGACAGCGAACTAGTAATGGCCGACAACGAACCAAGAATGGATGACTATTTAAGATACTTAGAACAAGGGGTTGAAGAAAATAGAAGCTTTAAAGAATGGTTCACAGAGAATTTGTCCAACTAGGACGAAATCGGTGTTGTACCTTCAGCGTCAACATCCGACCTATTAGAATTATGAAATATCTCTATTCAGCGAGAACACCAACATTCTTAAAGAGGCCAGGTCAGACGTAAGCTCTAATAAATTATTTGCTAATCATTTTTTTTAAAATGATGATGGACTTCATCAACACATCAAAAGTAAGTAATCTTTGATAATATTTTGACCACCCTGACATTTCGGTTTTATCGGTTACGATATTTCTCACTGTTTAAATTTCCAAATTATATATTAGGAAAAAAAGAAGATTTATTAGTTACACTATTTCCCGTATGCATAGTCATTTTGAGTAACACCTAAATAGTTTTAAGTGATACATAAGAGAATTCCCGTAAAGTTGCATTGCACAGTCATGATTACGGGATGATTGCTACATAAAGTAGTCCGTAAAATTAATTTCAAAAATGTAATCAAAATTTAAGGGTCAGTTACATAACCGTTGTGTCCCATAGTTATGTATCACTTAAGCCATTTAAGTGACCCATAAATATTAGACTATGCATAACGGCATACGTGTGATAAATAATTGTTTTATTCGAGAAAATACTAAAACTTTATTTAGAAATAGAAATAAAAATAAAAACTCGTGACGCCAAAAATGACAGACTGGTGTTGACCGGCGTATTTCGTGATGGTAGTGTGCCTATTATCAGCTACAAGTACACGTCTTTGTCCGGTCAGTGGTCGGACACTCTTGGGCAGCGGGACGATAACAGAGAATCAGTCGGCCATGACAGCAGAGGTAAGCAGCAGGGGCCGGTACAAACACACAGAATTTTTACGTTTATAATTATGTTAGACTAATGATTAATACCACAAAATACAAAAACACTCTGTGATAGTAAAAATGCTATCATCTTCCTTTTAAATGGCTCGATTTGAAACAATATTTTGTTTTCGTACACAAATGGTCAAACTGTATATTTGATCTGGCCATACTCTTTACTTCTGGAGTAATGGCCGACTGATTCATACCACCGTCTTACATATTGCCCGTGTAAATCGTTATCAGTGTCCATTATTCTGATTGTTTTATTCTGTATTTCTGTTGTCCGATCGGGCACGGATCAGTTGTATCGATGTCACCGGCGTGCCAAAAAAAAAATATATATATATCGTCGAGTCCTTGTTGTGGACAATATAATCCGTCCGTGACGGGAGTGCTTCGCGATTCGGCCGCTGACGGGTTCTGCCACGGGACGAATACAGACGACTACTCCATATTAATAAAAACAGTTTTTTCTTTAATTATACATAAAGAAAAATACTTGAATAGAACAAGGAGATCGAAGAAAAAGAATGGTTGTTCGGATTTGTCGCGGCAGCGGTTCGGGAAGGAAGAAAATAAAACTCTAGTGATGACACGGGCGTTGGCAGCGAGATCGTCGGAAAACACTCGTTTGAAATACGGGAAGGGTTGTTTAATTAATGTAACTGGCCGACGCGATTACAATTATTACCAAAAATATATTTGGCATACCGGTGATACCAATATGAACCGTGCCTGACCGGACAGAGACGTGCACTCATACAAGTAGTGGACACCCCCCATCACGAAATAAGCAGATCGAAACCGAATACCAATTTGCCATTTTTAGAGTCACAGAAACCTCGCTGTAGAAGTATTTGTATGTGTGAACAGGGACGTAATTACGAGGGGAGATATGGGGGATGGATCCCCTCCCATGAGCTTTCTTTTTTACATAACATATTATCTAATGTACAAAAAATATAAGAAATTGTAATAAAAATAAAAATAATATTTTTTGTGCTAACAAAAATTGATTAGTATTAATCATAGTTCATAATATTCCTCAGTTTATCGACACCGGTAAGTACCAACTGGTATGGTGTGGTTATAGTTTAGGTCACCGAAAAAAAGGTTACCCATATTTAGGTGTTGAAGTAAATTTGATGAAGTATACTCAACGAATAAGCTAAAAAAAAAAAACGAAGAAAATTAGAAATTTCTTTATAAAATACGTCGTTCTTTTTAAAGAAAATATAATAAAAGTATAAAATACCGAGTATCGATCACTTTAACTTTGATATCAGTGTTCGAAGGGTTTTTACAATTATGAATTATTCAATGCTAAATTGTATATCCCTCCCATATAACATTCGTAATTACGCCACTGTGTGTGAACATATAAATCCACACATGGGTCGAAAATAATCGTAATCGAATAAAAAAAAAAAATAAACGAAAAATACAAAAGAAAAAAAAAACAACAAAACGTCGATGAGTGACTAACATTTCAAAAACAAATTGTAATTTTAATTAACATTGCTTTTGACAAGAGGCTCGTTCGGTTTTTCACTCGCCGTAATTGTCTCAGAAACGGTGAGTTTTTTTTAGACAAGGAACGATATACAACATTAAATGTTCCTCGTAATTCCTTAGTCAAAGGATCGGACAATATATATATATAGGAATTTTGTTTTTTTTTCAACAATAATTGTAAGTAGGCCTTTAAATAATAGGAAAAATAGCTTTATAAATAGGACTCTCGAAGTATTACTAAAAAAAAAAAACAAACTAAAACATTTGCAAAAAATTGGTAAAATTGTCGACACGACCGTATTACGGACACGGTCATTTAATATAGCTGACAATTTAATACAAGATTATAGACGTGTAATATTATTATTTTTTAAATATTTTTAAAAGATTTTAAAAGTGTTTCGTCGAAATTACTTTTTAATTGTTTGAATTTTGAAGAAAAAAAACCGCTAGAAAACGGTTTCGTTAAAAATATCGTCTTTTTAAATATTTAGAATTGTAATATAATACAAACTTTACTATCTAACGCTTTTGACTAGCAGCTCGCTGTTTCCCGCCAATAAAATCTTTCTTACTTCCAAAAGAGATTTTATTTAAAAAAAAAATATTATTATTAAAACAGTAGATTTTATTTGGAAAATTTTTAATCGAAATATGTTTTCAATGATTTCCTTATAGCTTTTTATCATTTACTTTAAAGTTGCGCCACTGCAGCTGGTATACATATCATACACGTTATACTCTAATTTATTAGAATATTATATTTAAATTATATCATTTATTAACAAAAATCGTTTTTTTTTTTCTTAATCGTTAAATATTTTACTTGGAAAAAAAATCACTGCCACCGAAACAATTTCACTAATACCTCGCGTCTGCGCAGTATACATTACGAAGAATCTCCACTCTATTCTACACTGCTGCAGTTAAAAATATGTACGCGTGCACAACGCTCTAACACTGAAGCGACTCGACCATGACGGTGTTTGTCTTTGTTGTGATTTTTTTCCGGTGTATTCGTGGGCCCGTTACATGTCGAAAAACTAACCGAGTTTGAATATTATGATTGCGCGTATTAATAATACGTATAGGTAATTCGTTTCGCACGAATAGTTAAAACATCATTATTTGGTCAGAAAAACCTGTATTCGCTTTGAATAAAAATACAAGAATAAAATGTTCGAAAAATATTTCAATTTCAATTGAAATTATATTTTTTATAAATATATGTATATTATGTATGTGTATATTTATTCGGGATATTATTATATAAATCCCAATAATAAGTAAAGGTGTGTTTAATATTTATTATTTTATTATCCATTATCTATATCGCTATAGTAAATCACGCAAGGAATTATGTAGAAAAATAATAATTTCAGTATAATCCGCTGTACGCGCCAACCGACTTGGACCTGTATAAAACTAAAACGGTTTAACTATATCAGCAGCATCAAGAAAACGCGCAGGCACGTACACTCTATATACATTATTAATACTGAATAATATGTCTCGATGAATGAACGAACAATGAAACACAAATCTACTTACAATACATAATATGTGTACTACAACCAGTGGCGTATTCAGGCCGAAGCCACTGGGGCCCACAATGTACGTCCAAATTGAGGGGCCACAGAGGATCTTAATTATTACATTAAAAAAAACTCTAAACATTTTTTTTTGACGTGTAAACGTCTATTACGGCGGTATGAGGGTAAATCTCGGGAAATGGGACGGAAATGTGTAAGCTGTTGTCATGACAACTAATAATAATATTTATTATCGAAATTACTTTGAATAAAGATAGATACCAATATTCACAAATCCCAATCACAATTCCGTTCCATTTTTACCGCTCACGCGACGTTTACGCATCAGTGTTTCGAGTACTAGCCGACTGGTTTTTTTTTTTATATATATAATATTTATATTGAAAAGTAATTTAATTTAAAATACCAAAAAAAAAAAAAAAAAATGTACAGCGGTGGCGTTTATCATTTTTACAGACGTCGATAGTTTTTCAAACGAGCAGTTAGTTTTAAAAAATTTTTTTTTGATTTTAGAATCACTATATTTAATAATTAATATTCTTATTATAATTTAATTTATGTGATAAAGAAGGTCTTCGTCTCTTATAGCCTATAAGAGTTTCACGCTACGCCACTGACTACAACTAAATAAAAAAAGGCAACGAGCCGCGGGGTGCTGTGAATGACGCTTAAGTAATTGCTATAAAAATCCCAAAATTAAAAGAAATTGTTTGAAAAATTTGTCTCATTACTACAGTCTTATGTTACATATTTGGTGAAAATGACCATTGGTTTCAAAATGACGAAGAAATAACTATAATCGGTTTTGACGAAATTGCGTTTTTACCATTTTTATGTAATTTTTCCGTAGTTTTTTCTGATGCTTAAAAAAAAGTTATTGAGAAAATCGAAAAATGATCTGTCTAAAGTACCAACTAGATTTGCTACTGGAAAATAATGCAACACGTTAAAATCGAAACATTTCTTCTGGTAAATTTTTTGGGTACAGACATAAAAAAAGTAAAATAAATAAAACATTTTTGTACAAATCAATACATTCCTCGCTCAGCTCAAAATGCAAAATAGCATTAAAATGTACTCGTCATACAAGTACTTGTAAGTATAATATTAATTGAAGACATTTTACGATGCGATAGATATATGTATATACGGGAACGTATATATAAGTGGAGTTTAGGGTTCATTTCCAGCCCACGAAATTTTTTCACGCATAAAAAAAAATGTTTCATAATATATTTGTAATTTATGCTCGTTTATTAATAATATATATATGTATTTTTTTAATTCGTATTTATCGACAAATCTCGATAACCCTGTCGACGACCAACAAATTACGATATTACCCGTATTATCGATAAGATTTTATTACATTGTATAGATAAATAAATCGCTTTTCCTAAAACCTGCCCTAGAGAAGAAAAAGATTGATTTAAAAAAAAAATTTAACGTAAAAATACGTGTTAATTAAAATAAATTTAATTTATAATATTAATTGCATTATTTCTTATTTATAATACTGTCTGATTCTCTAAACTCTACCTCCCTTCCCATCCTCGAAATGAAATCCTTTACACGCCACTGAATATAATATATGTGTATATATACTATATACGACACAGTAATGAAACGTAAAAGTCTCGATGATTTCGATATAGGCGTATAGTAGACCGCAGGATAAACGCAGAGAAATAAATTATAACCACTATATTATAATATTATGTAGGTACCTATACCTATATAGTGCATCGCGTGTATCATCGCAGCGTGTAGTCTTTTCGGGTTAGACTTTTCCTCCTACAAAATACCAATCATTTCTTCGTCACACATCGTTTTTATACAGAAATAACATACACACGGTAAGCACAACGAGTATAAATAGTATATTAAATATTGTACGCGTATATTATATATTATACACTGCGCGTATTTATAATAATGGGTTGTGGAATTCGATCCGCCGATGCGCGTTTTGTATTTATAATATTCGACGGCTGTCGAAACGAAAATAAAGGGTCGGTTTTTATTTTTTATATTTACGAACGCGTTACATTTACGGGCAAACAGCTGAGAGGTTTAGACGGGATAAATCATTGTAAAGATCAAACGATGCGGGGTTTTGTTTTGAAAATTAATATTATCTCGTACATATGTAAATGAAAAAAATTACGTACGTGAAAATGAATATTTACTCGATACCGTGTGGCGCGTGTTGTACAGAATTTATGCGAATATATAGATCGATTGATTTGTCGTCGTGGTTATTACAACATACGTGATAATTTTTAAGAAAAAGTATTTTTTTTATTTTATTCCGTTTGCACATAAATGCGGACGTTTTCGAGTTATTCGTAAAGTTGGCTATAGATATTTCAATTTTAAAATACGATTTCGATATTATGGTTTAGGGGGGGGGGGGATATCATTTCAAATTTCAATTTCCTAAAAAACACGTTATTCCTATATTTATATACATTTATTATTTCATATATAAAACGTTTCATTTGTCGACACCGTTTTTAGTGGTTGAAGTTTTTTTAGTGCGATAACACAATACGGGTTAGGTCATGAGGGGGGGGGGAGGGAATAAATATTTTTTTATTTTAAAGTAAGACACTCAAAATAGACACAAAAATAATTATATTTCAGATCTATTATTTTTGGTTTCAGAACAATTTCGTTGAATACATCTTCGACGTATTGTATCGGCAACACATTTTATGAACTATCAGCATAGACTTGATAGATTTAATCGATCCTGACGGACATAACAACAATATGCTAAGGCTTGTGCTCGTCTCAAAAACCGTTGCTCGTTTTCGTATTCGCCGTCTGCAGTTGACATACGAACGCGCGCCTTTCACGCGGTCAGTGTTTTTGAGCAATTTTTTTACAGTACTATAGATGATTTCGATTGTTTGATTGTACGAATTTCATCAGAAACACTTGTATTTTGTTTCGAAATTCCATCCCACTAAATGACTAAAAAAAAAAGGCCAATGGGGAGGATTCGACACCAATATCCCTACCAAATGATTATAACCAGTGTTGTATATTATCTAGATAATTTTTTTTTTTATCTTTTATCTTCTATAGATGAATTCAAAATGAGCTATCTGAGTCATTATCTTAGATTAATATGTAAGTCATCTAGATAAAATAAATTTAATAAGCGCTTATTTTTTATCCAATACCCACAAAAATTCGAGTTTCTCGGTTACATTTTTTTTCAATTTTCTATCCTAAATAAATTCAACTACAGAAATCCTAAATAATCTTTTTTTCTGTGTCACAATGTTGGATTTATCAAACGGGCGGGCGACGCAATATTCCATGGGAGCAAGCGAGTGTCCGAGCTACCCGTGGACTACGATCGGAAACGCGAATGTTTTCAATAATAGTCTACAGTCTACACTATACACATTGATTAAATTTTTTTTTTTTTTTGTTAACAGCCCAAGGGCTGGTTGGCAGCAATTCTCCATTCTTCACGCTTCTCTGCTTTCCGCTTTAGCTCATAGTATGTTACGCACCCTAAATCCTTTACTAATTGGCCTATGTATTCGAGAGGTGGTCTTCCTCGGCTATTCTTCCCTTCTATGGATCCTTCTATTATTCTACCTAGTAGATTGTTATGTCTGAGTGAGATAATATTATGTATATTTATTCAATGCTATACAGAAAATAGTCTACGTAATATAATAATCGTCGCCCGCGTCAGAAACAAACGAATTTGTTCCGACGCGGCGACAATTTTATTATCGCCCGCCCGTCTGATTACCGTTCAAATAGGACTTTCCATTTATAAAACCTATTTTTAATTTTATGGCGTCACCCACCCACCCGCCATCCATTTGCAAATTCCCGTTCAGTTAGGACGCTCCGTAAACGTGTGTTAATAATCAATTAGAAATTTTATAATACTTATGTAGTAAAAAAAAATTATCTTTTTTTTTTATCTAAATAAATTGTAATTAATTATTTATCTTTATCTAGATAATTACAATTTTAATTATCTTTTATCTTTATCTAGATAAATTAATATTTATCTTTATACAACACTTGATTATAACCACTGTGAAATCAGTGGTGTATACGCCACTGATTTCATAATATTATGTTTTTACGCGATTACACACATGAATACTAATTATTATTATGTTCTTATACGCTCACTTCCCGGTGCGGTTTGCGGTTTCTTTTTCATACATCGTGTAGGTACGCACCCTCTTCCTATACGACAAACATTTTTTTAGTTTTGGGGTCCTCGGACGATTATAATGGGGCGCGAAGAAACCCATTTGTCTATCGATTAACCCCGAGTAACATAAAAAAAAAATAGTGGACGTTCCCCTTCTATAAACAATCCCGCTTCCGGCTGTGCACTTGCATCTTCGGACCCTCTTGAAAAATTACACACCAACTACATTATTGTCGTACCGATGTCCGCTGAGTCATACATCCGCGCGTACATCTCGCCCCTTTCGCATATGAACCATAATTATATGCCGATACAGAAGAGAACGCCGCCGTGAAAAAATCAATTAATAATAACCGTTCGGTATAAATTATATACATAAACGAATATTAAAACAGTAAAAACAAAAAAAAAAAATTGAATAAAATGTATGAAAGAATAAAAAGAATATATTATGTGAAAGAAATAGAAATAAAAAATAAAACTATAAATTAATACTACTCGCGTAAATAATACATTTGAAAGAAATAATTTAATATTATTAAATTAATAACTAGGGCCCGGATTTATGTGCTTTAAAAACCTTAGAACTATGCACTATAAAATATGCGTTTATACCAAGCGCGGATCCAAGGGGGGGAGGGGGGCTAAGGGGCTTTAGCCCCCCTGGGCTGTAGTCATTGCTTAAAAATTATACATATAACTACCTAAATAGGTATAATTTTAGGTAGCTGATCATCGTATAGCCCCCTTCTGTGATTTCTGGATCCGCGCCTGGTTTATACTATTTTTCTGTAGAAATATACCCTTTAAAAGTTTAAAATTAAAGAATATGTAAAAAAAAAAATTCGATTTTCAAAAAATTGTATTTTAAATGTTTACATAAATGTGCATATGATTCATTTTTTATAGTATTTTAGACACGATGATTTCAATCGGAAAAGCAAAATTTCACAAAATAGTAGACTGTCAAGAAGATTTGATAAGTACATTCTGTTTTCTGCTAGTTCTCACGTTGGTGATGACTAATTATTACTAATTACAAATATTAATCTGATCTGTTCGTTTGAGTCTTACATCGAGTGCGATCGCTATGTCACCGTGGAACCCAACAGTATTATGTAATTTTTGTACAAAGGATTATAAATATGGCATTTTTATTTCCAAAACGGATTCAGTGGATCGTGGGGATGGGAGCGATGCCCCCCAAAGGCTTTATGTTCTGAAAATTATCTGGACCAACCCCATGAAAAATTCCTAAATACGCCACTGTTCTTCGCAGATTCGATTCCAGACAAACAAACAAACAAACAGACACGTGAAAGTAAATTTAAGAAAAGCGCGTGTAATAAAAACGGCATTCGGTTCCGACAATACGCGTGTACACGAGCCGTGATCGAACTATTAGAAACTACCGTCCGCTCGGATTTAAAACACTCGGGGATTGTGTGCGTGCGGTGCCACGTTCGCGTGCACTGCGTATATATAAAATAATAATAATAATAATAATAAACACACTGATGCGGCGTGCCGACCGATTTACGCCGAGTCCACGAGTTCAGAGTATATATAAAATAATAATAATAATAATAATATTCTGTGCGCTGCCGAGTGCGTGAAACCGGTTTCGAACGGATTCGAATTAAACCGTCGGCCGCCGGGGCTATTATATTATTAAGTAATTGATAGAAACTATTTTGGAACGCACGCACAACCCGAACAGCGCGCGAGCCGAATACCACCAGCTCGGATATATGTACGTACGAGTATTATAATAAATACCTACGAGCCCGTGTTACGAGGTGCCATTTGAACGTATTATTTTTGTATTTTTCTGTTGTTGTTCTCCACCGGAATAAAACGAAAAGCTTCGGTTTCCAGCGATTTCGCAGGTTTACGTGACTTTTTTTTTTTAAAACGTTTTCGAATTTCGAAAACGTTCAAACCATAGGCGGAAATCTATTAAATTTTCTGGGGGGGCTAACATTTTTAACATCAGTCATAATCAGTCAAATATCCAAAATACGTACAAATTATAAAATATTTGGGGGGGGCTTAGCCCCCCTAAGCCCCCATTTCCGCCTATGGTTCAAACGATTCAGTCGCGTGCAGTAACAGCGGTTCCCAGAGTACTTCTCGTTCTCGGTGGCGTCGAATACGTACTTTATTTGTACCACCCGAATTTTAGGCCGATACGTCTTGGTCGGTATTGTAAAGCAGGGGTCGGCAACCTGCGGCCCGCGAACCAAAATTTTATTATATCCATAACGAGAGTTGTTGCATTAAATATGTTTATTACAACAGTACTACTGCAGTATACCGGACGGTTTCGACCGAAGAGCAGCTAGTCATTGACAAAAATAAAAATACGAGACAAAATTTAAAAGGTAGCGAGCCGCGGGGTGTTGTGCGAATGTCGTTTAAGTGAATTTTACTTGGGATAAAGATTTCAGAGTGTATTGGTTATCACTAATTAATTCGAAAGCAATGCTAAGGTCATTGCATTCGATAAAACGATTCTGCGAGCGGAGCTTCGGTGGTAATATTTTGGGTGTATAACAAAAACTATATACTATTCGTATATAGTATTATAATAATGTATTATTATTCGTTAATTAAAATTAGAATTGTTGCGATAAATGTGAAATGTAATCTGGTCTTTGTAATACACTGTTATGAGTACTTGAAAAAAACTATCATGCATTGATTACCTTAGAAACCGAGCTCGTAGCTATCAGCAACAGATTTTTATTCTGATTTCTTTTTTTAAGCCAATATAAACAATAATAATAAAAGTTAACGAGCCTTTGGGGTGTTGTGAATGTCGCTCAAGTGAATTACTTGGATAAAGATTTGATAGTGTATTGTTATCACTATAAGTCTGAAAGCAATGATGAAAACGATCCTGCGAGCGGAGCTTCGGTGATAATAATATTTTGGGTATATAACAAAAACTAACTTTTTTTACGAATTAAATACCTTAAAACCTATAATATTGTTGTAAATAGTCCAAAATTAAAAGGAAGTTTTTTTACTTAATATAATACACTATACACATTCGACGAATACTTCAAGTTTTTGTACCCATTAGTTTTAAAATGACGAAGAAATAACGATAATAATCGATTTCGACGGGATCGCGTTTTTACGCAATTTTTCGTCAGTTTTTCAGTTGTATTTTTAAGAAAATCGAAAAATGACCTCTTTAAATTAATAGCTGCAACAATTAGATGCGATTCGCTACCGGAAACGAACTGTGCGATTGTAAAGGATCTGAGCACTCCTATTCTGATAGAATTTTTTGGGTGCAGACATAGAAAAGAAAAAAAACACATCATTTTAAAACCAATACGTTTCCTCGCTCCGCTCAAAATCTAAAACACGATTGATTTCTAGTATTTTGTTTCTTTCGCAGATTATCTTTTATTTAATTGTTTTTACTATACACGATTTATTATAGGAAAATAGCATAAGCGTCGACAAAATTTTAGACCGTACTCTCGTATAGAAACTAAAATTCCATAGCGGCGGAGTAAGAGGCTACGAAAAAAAAAAAATAATAATAACAAAAAAAATCACAATCCTTCTCCCATCTCCCATTAAATACGCCCATAACCCGATGCGGTCGCGTTGGTATCGCGTCGCGACGATAGGAGTGCCTGCGCGCGCGCGGGCCGCACAACAACAACGTGTTCTTTTAACGGTTTCTTCTTTTACGGTGATCATAATATTATATACAACTATATAATATTATTATTATAATGTTATCCGAATAAAACACACTGCTGCCGGTATAAAGAAGAGATTACGACTTACCGGCATGCTGCAAAGACACATTTTATATACATACGTCTTTATTTAAATTTCATCGTTTCCGCGGTCACGTCGTTTATTTAATGTATATTTACAGCTATATTTACTGCAGTGCACACCACCATATATTATAATATATACCGGAATTTGTTAATCGACAATCTTTTTATTTTTTTTTTATACGTATATTTATTTTTTTACGTCTCAATTTTTTTTATTAGTCGCCGCCTGATTTTTTTTTGTACACAATATATATATTTTTTTCCTAACCCGTTTTCGCGCGTATGTACACGAATATTGTGTACGCGACGTGTTTTCCATGTCGTTCGTATATATACTGTTGCGCCCAAGCCCGGATTAAGGGGGGGAGCATGATCCCGGGGCCCGTTCGTTTTAGGGGCCCACTTCTTTTCACAGGACTATTTTGAAAGAAAAATTTTTAAACGGATTTCAAAAAATTATGTTTTTATCACAAAAATGTCTTAATTATCGAATAATAAATTATATCGGGTAATTCAAAATACCAAATTGAAAGTACAGTGGGAACTTGATTAAACGTCACGCTCTGTTATCCGTCATCATCGTCCAGAAAAATAAAAAACGTGTACTCGACGAGTGCGGTAATTTCGTTGCGGTGTAAACAATATACAATAACATCACAGAATGTTATGAACATAGGCGGATATCGGTGGGGACTTGGGGGGCTTAAGCCCCCCCCCCAGAACGCAATCAGACCACACCAGACGTCAAAATAAAAAATTTTGTGTTTCAATATTTGATATTTATAATTTTTATTTTATTTTGTTGGGATACGAGAATGGTCTGGAATATTCACGGCTTATCGTTGTTGGGAAACCCATATTTTGTAGGTATATTGATAATCGCGAGTATTCTAGAACTTACCTGTAAAAAGTTATAAATACGCATAAAAATTAGCAGCTATTCAATATTTTATTTTTTTATTATGTTCTTATTACCTATATATACTTGGTACCTCAGCTAGAATAAAGTAAAAGTAGCCACTAGAGTTAGTAGGTGAAAGCGACTAAAAATGTCTGTTTCCACTAATGGCTAATGGATAAGAAAAAAATGTTAAGCCCCCCCCCCACGGATGTGACCAAATATCCGCTTATGGTTATGAACCTGGTTAACTTTAGGACTAAATATCGGTTCACCCGAAAGCGTTCAAGCTATCCCGATTACGCTGTCATATAATATTTTAATTAATAATTAGAGAACACCTAGAATTGCCGATAAGCTAAATGGACTGATCTTTCTAAAGGGCGGTGTAAATGCCGCCGGTGCGCCCGCCCGAAGGTTAATAATAAAGCGTATACATTTAGATTGGGACGTCCAACTTACGCGATAAACGCGTCGTGAACGAATGAATATATAATTAATTTCTGTTAACCTCTTCGCGCACAACGTCCTATTTTTAAAAAATTGTTTCATACGCTAACTTACCTGAAAGTTACAAAAAAAAAAAAATAACGAAGAAAATCCTAGACCTACAATTTGACCTTTTTTTAAGGTTTTATCCCTTGGTGTCATACGATACATCTACGCAGATTTGGACCATATTGAAATAGCAAATATAAGTGTTGTAAAATACAGTGTATATTTTACAGTAAATTATTTCTGTTTTACAATACTTATATTCATTATGTCTCAAAATAATAAATAATTTTATTAACATTGAATACATTTTTATTATATCTAAAAGTAGAAAAAAAAATACACCTCTATAATAAAACAATAACAATTTTTATAACAAATTCAGTATCACATTTATAGTATAGGAAGTTTACACGCAAAAAATAAAAATTTAATTAATTAATTAAAGTAGGTATGTTTTTTGAATTTAATTTTCTATTTGGTAATATTGTTTGTTTAGCGGAACGTTGGTGACTACTTGACGTGGAAGGACCCGAATTCGGTGAATTAGTAATATTAGTAATGGACTATTTTTTGATCGATTGTTTTCTGACTGTGGATGTTGTCTAATGTTTTTTATAAAATTTTCATAATTACCTACATCATTATTATTCGTAACAATAACACCAGATAAATTATTATCATCAAATTTTGATTCGCCATTTATATTAAAAATTCAAAAATTAAAGTAAGATCATATTACATTAGTATTTTAGTTCAGTTATTTGTATAATACCTTTCTTTCTTTGAATGAACCGTTACAATTTGACAGGGGCCCACTTAATATCATGTGTTCCGGGGCCCAATGTAACCTTAATCCGGGCTTGGCTGCACCGCGGCCAGGACAGGTGACCACACCAAGCCGCTCACTGCTTTCCGGCTCTATGTGTCCCCGCTGTTACATGCAATAAGAACGGCAAAATGTCTCGCTCTGAGGAAAAATATAAGCGATCTGTGACATAATTGCATTCCGTCATTATTCTGGCTGGAACCCGATTGAGCACGGTCGTTGTCGGCCGACCTTTTTGACCACCCGATTGAGCACGATAATAAAAAAAAACAAATATTGCGTGTACAACGTTGTCAGATTTTCACTAATACCTACGTGTGTTGTGCAGATCACTGATAGCTGCAGGTAACTAACATATCAGTCGAAAAAAGATTTTGTTACCCACGGAAGTTGAAAATAACTGGGATAGATTTTTAAATTTTACTTTTTTCACGTATGAGTGGTATTTTTCAACATTTTTTTTTATATATTATACTCGGTATTTAGGGGAACTAATTTTAATTGTAATATATACTAAACTAACTGACCCAGCAAACGCTGTCTTAGTACGTAATAATATATGATTATAAAAACCAATAAAAGATTTTTATTTATAAATATTTATGTTCAAATGTATTTTATTTTTTAATAATAATATTCTACCGTACAAAGTGGCAACGTCGCACCAGCTATTTTCGTGCTCAATCGTGTTGTTTTTTTGGTTCATATTGTTTGATTGCAACCGTGCTCAGTGGGGTTGTGAAAAAGGTCAATCGTGCTCAATCGGGTTCCAGCCCGATTGTTCTGTACACAAACAAAGCATTTCCTATACATATAGAGAGAAAAAAGGAAAGACTGATACTTTTTAATCAGATTCGCTCGACCGAAAAATATGGAAATACAGCTCGAGATTAGTTCTCTTTTTGATTTTCTGACTTTTTTTTTTTTTAATAAATAAACGTCGAATACAGTACGTAATATTGTATTTTACTATTTCGAACGATTCGTTTTATTTCGGTGTTTCGCCAGTGGCGTGTTTAGCTTTCTGTCGCCCCTGGGCTGAATTTTTCGGACAGCTCTTTACAGTACAGTGGTTTCCAAATTTTTTTTTTTCGTACGAATTCCTGTACTCGACAATTGCACGGTTCAACTATTCTTTTTTAATTCTTACACATATCAATTCGTTTTTAGACGCAGGGATATGATTGTATCCGTCATTTTCGGGGTAACTTATTCCGGCAATCACTGCATCACCTGCAGCTGCTATATATCACGGGCGAATCTATGGTGAGTGAGAATGAAGAAAATTCCTCCCCTCCCCTCCCCCCCAAAAAAAGGCATCGGGCTTTTCCTGTTTTTTGCCGACAAACCTAAAAAGTCTAACTACTAAATGGTCGATTGACAATTAATTTACCTGGCGATTTACTTCCTTGAAAACAAATTTTTTTTAAAAAATAGCGTCATCCCCTTATTTTTAAATCTATAATTTGTGGAAAACTTTTGAAAATAATTCCCCCCTCAAATAAAAAAAAAAAACTCGACTCTTAGATCCGCCACTATATCGTATATGATAGACTTTTGCCGATTTCTATAATATTATTTTCGACGATATGAAAATGATCGTTCGCCTTCTCCGCGCAAGAATCGTCCACAAATATATTTTTAAACAAATCCTATACAGGTACAAAACGCATCTCATCAACTACCGAATTCGGTCAATCGAGTGCGCGGGAGGGAAAAAAAATAAACGATTATAATATTATATCAAGTCGTGGCAACGACATCGATTCCTGTATTTCCGTTACTATCCGTTCGCATCCGCGGTACCCGTACGGAATTGTCCGTTATTTTTTTTGTACATACCGTGCAGGATATATATATATATAAATTATACGTTACAGAGCATATTATTATTTTTATTATTATACGCTGAACACTGCGCAGTATAGCGATCGGTCACGGACAACGGATCGCATTTGTACCTATATGTAATTTAGTAATTATTATTATTATATTGTGTGTATGTATGTAAAAAAAAAAAGACAGAACGCGTTCTCTGTATTTTTACTATGAACAATGTTACACTTATACCCCGTACACCGCTATTCCATATCGTCGAACCGCGAAATCTGCAAAAAAAATTTCACATGTATGTGTCAACTGTCAAAGTGTCAACCACACACACACACACACACAAACTGCAGTAATCATACGGATACTCGTGTGAAAATATTTACGAACACACATTATACTGAATTTGTCCGGAAAAAGAATTCGATTAAATAATAATAAAATAGTGTTTGTTCTATTTTTTTTTTCCAGATTCTGAGCGGAGCGAGGAACGTATTGTAGTTTTACAATGATGTGTGTGTTTTTTCTTATGTCTATTACCCAAACATTCTGAAAATTCCGTATCGTTACAGTCACAGTTTTTTTTCCGGATAGCGAATTGCATCTAGTTGGTACTTTAGAGAGGTCATTTTTCGACTTTCATAAAAGAGCCTAAAAACGTAACTCGAAAACTATCGAAAAATTACATAAAAACGGTAAAAAGGGATTTCGTCGAAATCGATTATAATCGTTGTCTCTTCGTTATTTTGAAACCAATGCGGTATAGACCAGGGGTCACCAAATTGCGGCCCGCGGGCCACATCCGGCCCGCGGATGAATTTTAACCGGCCCGCAGACAAGGAGACACTAGGCCACAATATTACTTTTGCATTATAATATAATATGTTAAAAGTACTTGATTTTAATTTGGTGGCCCCCAAAAATTTTCAAAATTCCCAATGTGGCCCTCCAGAAATATTAATTGGTGAGCCCTGGTATAGACATTTGAAATTTCATCAAATATCTGACATTATATTATATTAAGGAAAAAAAAACTGTTCTTTTAATTTTGGACTATTTTTAGCAATATCGTAGGTTTTGAGGTATTTAATTCATAAAAACGGTTAGTTTTTGTTATGTACCCAAAATATTATCACCGAAGCTCCGCTCGCAGAATCGTTTTATCTATTGCAACGACTTACCATTGCTTTCAAAATTTATAATGATAACAAAACTCTAAAACTTTATCTAAATAATTCACCGAAGTAACATCCACGACACTCGCTATTTAATTTTATAAATGTGTATTATCGCTATTATAGTATCCATTGATCTGTCTGTATGCGCTCTAGTTCATAGCCGTGCCTACACCGCGCGTATGGTATTAATTCAATAAAATTATAAATTACGAACGATGTAAATATTTTAATTGGGTTTACCTGTATTTCCCATAAACTGCACAATCGGCTTGCACATATTATATTTTAATATATTCGACTGATTTTTCACACGTACATTGTATTAGATGTATTTTAATTCTCACGATTAACATAAAACGGATGTTTCGATATAATTTGGAATTAATTATTGCAAGAATATAAATAAATGTAAAAAAAAACCGGGAAATTACATTCAAGGTCGAACGTTTTAATTAATTTACTATAAGGCTTCGGAATGGATATAGTGCAGACCAGTGAAACGTTTGGACAGGCAGAATCGTAAAACATAAATGATAACGTACTTGGCTTATACGTTTGAATTTAACAATTACGTCCGGACTACAGAACGATAGAAGTCTCGGTACATAATGCATTACCGAATTTAATTTATAAAAGAAAAAATGTCAATTTCAATGAAAAATTTGAAATATAATATTATATAGCAATGGCAATAACGTAAATATATACGTGCGTGGGAATTTATAAAAAAAAAACCGTATATTTTTTGACGATATAATTAACTGAATCGTGTAATTATAGAAGACTCGGTCGAACATTTTTTAATTTTACTTACGTGAATTCGAATATTTTTTAAACTAATAACCAATAACGTTGTGTCTACAGTCGAATATTTCAAAGGCGACGGTTCAATGGCTGTATAAAAAAAAAAAACGTTGTTAAAAACCATTGGTTTCTATTAAATATTGTATTCGAACTTCTAATAACTGCCAATTTCTTCGTAATTTTGTCCCTATATATTATATAATGCGGTTAAGATAAATCAGTTTATATCAAACAAACTCGTAATATCAACAATTCTTAGACTGATGTAAGAGTGATTTGTTTTAGCATTAAACAAATTAAATTACTTATCTGCGCTACTATAACATAATAACACAACGATTAATTATTCGGGTCAGACATTGTATCATCTAGTGAACTGTTTATTGTATTAAAAATACGTACTATATCGTTCTGAGCCGTTGTCGTATTGTGAGTACTTTATTTTATACTTATTATTCTGCACTAGGTCTTATGTTTGACGGGTATTTTACTCATTATATCCAGTCATAATGCAATATAATATATTCGCTCTTTTTTTTTAAAAAGAAATATAATACCCTTTTGGCCTTTTAGCATGCGTGTAAATTAAAATAAATTATAGTATTATTATTTCGGATTCAATGCTGTTTTAGTAAAAATGACAGATTCCAATAATCCGTGTCAACAAAATGTCGATCCAAACTTCGGTACTAAGGCCATTCATGGAGGTCAAAATCCTAACCAATGGACTTTCAGAGACGTCGTTCCTCCGATTTCAATGACCACTACGTATAAACAATTTGGACCAAATGAACATTTTGTACGTTTCTTTTTCAGTAATAAAAAAAAAAAGAGAAAACTTCTAAACTCATCGTTTTTTTCACAGTACTGCATGCTTAATTAATGTTAATTCACTCTTGCGTATTCACGTAGGGATTTGAGTACAGTAGATATGGTAATCCGGTCAGAAAAGTATTGCAAGACTGTTTAGCTTCACTCAACGATAGCAAATATTGTCTAACCTTTGCGTCTGGTATGGGTGCTCTTACAGCCGTAATCCAGTTATTGAAACCCGGCGATCACGTACTCTGTGGTGACGACATGTACGGCGGAACAGATGGTTTATTCAAAGATTCGTCAAATTTCGGAATCAAGCTAACCAAGACTGATCTAACAAACGAACAAAACGTTAAAAAAATGATTTTACCCGAAACTAAGGTATCGTATAAATAATAAGGTAGATGAAAATTATAGACATACTAGACTATAATTTAATATTTATTTCAATCCTACAAATATGGGTCGATGTGAATTAACTTTGGTGATCCTGAGATTAAAATTATTTAATATTTTCGACAATATTTACAGACTAGAATTATTAAAAAAAAAAAATTATATTTATAAAATTTAAATAATAACATCATTTGAATAAAATGAATTTTCAATTGTTTGATATACCTAACAGTGCCGAAAACAGGAATTTTATATAGGGGGATTCATAATTACACTAAGTCAATTTTAAAAACAAATGTAAAACATATATTATATTTTGTATAATTATATTTGTTTTTGTAATATAATAGCAAGTCTTATTTTTCTTGGCTTTTTTGCTAAATATCAATATCAACAAACTAAGTTATATTTCAGAAATTACAACATCAGCTGCCATTTTTTATCTTCATTGTGTCAATTACTGTTTAGTATATTTTATTACTAATAAATTTCAAAAATAAAAACTTTTAAATATGGTAAACATGTGTATATTTTCTATGTTGTAAAAAGTGTAAGGTGGATCGAATCTCTTAATCCTATAGAGGGGGGAAGGTGGTTGTATATCTAAAATTATACTATACCAAACACTAACATTAAATAAATAATAATAATATTTTAATATCAAATAATAATTAGTGTACAAGTATGGTTTAAATAAAAATATATTAATAATAACGCGTAATTTAGAGAGAGAAATAATAATTTGTTATTATATTCAAATTGTTTTAAATATAATAATTAAATTATGTGTGTAAGTTTTTACTTTGACCAACCTGTATGTCACGATTTTCTTAGTGCTTTTTTGCAAAACACTCAACAAACGCATTTTCAAAAATGAATTTTTTTTTTATACGTATAGATAGGCATTCACTAAACCTAATCAATTTAACATATTTTCATTCGTTGTTGACATTAAATATTACGTTCTTAATCGTTTTAAGGTAGAAAAATTGCATTCCGGCGTAGCTGTATTCGCAGGAAAAAATAGCAAATATTATTTGTAAAAGTAATATTTTATTAGACACAGTATTTGAACAGCAATATGAGAGCAGCAAGAGACGGTGAAGTCTCAATACCGATTTTCGGTTTATTCGCTGTTCCATTCTGTCCATCGACATTCCATTGAGTTTGCCACATAAATAGTATACAGTCTTTAATGTAACAAATACGTTTAACGAAAGATAATTTTCGTATATTTTTGCAGCAAATAAAATAGTATTGTATTGTTATATTTATTAAAATATGATTGAATTACCCTTTACAGTGGAATAATTTTTTTTAACCTTTTGAATAAAATCTTGTTCTTAATTCGCTCAATATTTGGTAAAAAAAAAATTTTTAAATTGCTATTTTATAATTTTTTTTTTTGATTTTATAATAGTATTTAGGATTGTCACTATCCACATTAATTCTTTTATTTTGTTTGCTATAAACTCATGGTATTTTTATATCAACGTCGATTTTAGAAGAACGGAAAAAATAAGTCTTAAAAAAAAAAAAATGCGATCACGAGTACCTTTATATATAAAATAAAATAATATTTATTTACGAGCTATTATGATTTTTGCCGTTTGAATTGTCAACATATTTTTGTAAAACATTAAATTGTCTTAAATATCGGTATTAGATATAAAATTGTTTTATTATGTCATAATAAATTGTGCAGTTAATATGGTTAGAAAGCCCTACAAACCCGTTAATGAAAGTATCAAACTTGAAGGCAATTGCAACAACTGCTCATAATATTCGAAAAGACATCATCGTAGTGGTCGACAATACTTTCCAGACCCCGTATTTCCAAGTAAATATTTATCGTTAACTACATTTAGCACCAATAATTAACCTTTTTTTATAATTGTATTAATATATTTATGTAATAATCCACATTCCCCTTTTAACATTTTAATTGTCTCTTTCCGTAGAAATTAGTTTTTAAAGTATCTACAACAGGACGTACAAAATCATAAAAATGTTGTACATTTGAATAGCTTATAATTATTTTCATCAATAATAGTATTAATTTTATGTTCAGAAACCTCTTGACTTTGGTGTTGATATCGTGCATTATTCATTAAGTAAATACATGAATGGACATTCGGATGTTGTAATGGGTGCTCTTGTCACAAACGATACAGAATTATACAATCGTCTTGCCCACATTCAAATTTGTAAGTACATATAGATTATAGATAGTGCTTTTAGTCCATTCGTATATTTTACTATCAATTACCATAGTATTTTCAATTTGTACATTGTGTTTTTTTTTTTAGCCTATGGTATCACGGCATCTCCATTTGACTGTTACTTAGTCAACCGTGGTCTAAAAACTTTGCATTTGCGTATGAGAGAGCACATGAAAAACGGATTAGCTGTAGCTAGATTTTTAGAACAACATCCTCTAGTGGAAAAAGTTTTACACCCCGGTTTACCATCACACCCACAACACAAGGTGGCCGTAAGCCAAAGCAGCGGTTTCAGCGGCATGCTATCTTTCTATATCAAAGGTGGTTTACAGGAGGCTACTAGATTTGTAAAGGCTTTGAAAGTGTTTTACCTTTGCTTAAGTCTCGGTGGGTTCGAAAGTCTGGTTTGTACGTGAGTATTTTCAAAACACTTTGTTTAATCAGAAGTAATGATTAACGAAATAAGTCTATTATTATACCTACTTTTTCAGAATACTTATGACTCATGGTTCAGTGTTGCCAGAAGAACGCGCAGCTTTGAACATCACTGACAATTTGATTCGTTTATCTGTTGGATTAGAATCTGAAGAAGACATAATCGCTGACCTCGACCAAGCGTTAAAGGCTTCTATCAAAAATTAATTCCGTGGTCTATTTAAGATCACTTTGTTTTTATGTTTTTTCATTATTTAATTTTTCTATACTCTTATATGTATTAATGCAAGACAAAAAAATATTTGTTTTTATTATAAAACGAATATACTGCAGTCATATATTATACACAATACAAATATTATATATTTTATCTTAAATGACAATCACTTATCGTACTTATATAAATGTATAATAATAATAATAATAATAATATTTCGATTTAATTTTATATAAATACTAACGATGTATGGAGTGTATTATAATTTATAGTTATTAGTTATTGTAAAATATGTCAGTTGCGACTTCTGGTTTGGATGAAAAAACTATCTCACAATCATATGAATTATAAATGATCAAAGAATTACCATTTAACAATATACCTTAATATACCTTATAAAATATAATTTTAGATTCTGAGCAAAACGAGGAAGCTATTAACGGTTTTACAATGTTTATTTTAATATATATTTTTTTTTTGTGTATAACTTTTCGACTAGAAGTAGTGCTCCGATCATTACACACTTATCCATTTTCCGGTAGCAAACTTTCCTATAGGTAGTACATACTTTAAGAAGGTCATTTTTCGACTTCTAAATAGTTTTTAAACGCGATTAAAAAAACTACCAAAAAATTGTGTTAAAAACAGCAAAAACGCAATTTCATCAAAATTCTTTATTGTATTTCTCCGGCATTTCGAAAATAGAGGTCCTAGAATCTTGAAGTTTACTACGAACATGTAAATTTGCACTATACCTACATAAATAAAAATTTTCAAAAAATTCTCGGACATTTAAAGAAATTATTACTATTGAAGCATAAAAGGCATAATTTTTTATTTTAATTGCTGAAAATTGTTTACGACATAAGTCTTACGTTATTTCAAATATATTCAAAAAATCTTGACAATCCTAAGTCACAATTTTTTTGTTAATTACCATTTAAAATTTTTTTGACAAAGTGTATTACACCGAAACTCTACTCAGAATCGTTTTATCGAATGCAATGATTTATCATTGGGCTTTCGAATTTATATAGTAATAACAAAACTCTAAAACTTTATCTAAGTAATTCACTGAAGTGATATCCACAACACCCGCGGCTCGCTACTTTTATTTATTAATTTTTTTATTACTATTGATTTTTAATGCAATATACGAATATAACACAATAGTTTCTAATTTTAAATTATCGTTCTGTTTATATAAGTAGGTATATGTAATCATTTTAGAATGTGAAATATAATTAAGAAAAAATTTATCATACACAAACAAAATGAAAATTTCAAACAATTTTCAATTTAATTTTCTTTTTCTTGACGTTCTAATACGACGTCCGTGTTCTCATTGTTATCGTTCAGCGACTGTTCATTCTGAATAAACAGCAATAAAAAAAATAATAAAATAAAATATTTTATTTACATTTACATTTGTCACGTAAACGTATCATTTAGAAAATAATAACAACTTACGGTTTTCGCGATAAGTTCATAGAACTCTTTTTCTGCCTCGAGAACCATCCGGGCTTCGACTTCAGCTATTTGAGCGTGTTTGTCTTTAGTCGTTGTAGTGTCCACTTTCGCCGACGATTTAGTTTTCAATTTTAATTCCCGTTGTTTTGCCTCAATAATTTTTTCTCGTCTCGTTTCCCGATCGAACATCTACCGACGAATCAAAAAATTAACCTCTAATAACAATTGTTTAAAAAAAAAAAATGTAATTAAAATAAAATACGTTCACGCGACTTACGGCCGTCAACAACGATTTGTCATTTTTTCCAGGAGTCACAAACCAGTCGTTCATTTTAATCACATACGTTTTACCGCAATCATCGCCAACGGCCAACAAAGCTCCACCCTCGTGACAACGAATACAATTCAATCCCTGGTCGGCTACCTAAAGGTACGTATTTCATTTTATTATTATTACACGTTTTCATCGTTTTCTCTCAATGGATAGTTTTCTTTTTTTTTATCAGAAACCTTAATTGTAAGTATGGGATCTTTTTGCTTTTGTAAAATATCCCAACCGTCCATACAACCATCTGCTCGGGTTGTATAAAAAACTGATGGTTTCGATTCACTCCACGCGCCATCCGTAAGCTTCACGTCATGATGTCTGTCACAAGGCAATCAAAATCAAAACGTCTGTACGTAAAAATAATCATAAACACGTACTTGGTCCACATTATAGGCGATTCCTTGACGTCTTCTGACCATATTCTTACTTGCCAATCGCCAACGGTCAAAAAGTTTTTAAGAAAAGCCGGATTCCGCTGAGCTGAATATACAGGACCGTAATGACAGTTATAGGTAGCTGATATTTTTTCAAAAACCGTTTTGCCTTTGCGGTTGCCATTAAATACCAATCCGGTTTCTGTGCCTATCTACAAATACATTACAATTAATTCAATAAAACTCGACGATTTTTTAAGTAACTTAATATTAATTTTATTCGTTAAATTATTTTCTACGTTCCAATATTTAAAAATAATTATATATATATAGGTAACGTTTCATTTCAAATCTGTTTCTTTATTTACTCAGTACCTTATTATTACTCGTATATCTATTTGCACACACGTTTTAAATAGAACAATACGTTTATTTAAATTTTATTGCTACATTTCGTATGATATTTATATTGTTATTACACGTTTTGCTTAAGTATAAATAAGCATTTAAATTAAATCATTTTCGGACAGGAGTCAATATCTTTTCGAAAAAATCAATAATAAATACTAAAAAAAAAAATGATTAACTTTAAAAAAAGCGAGCCTTCACGTGATGGCTTTGGACGTCGACTCAAATGAGACACTCGGATAGAGATTTTACACAGGAGTTTTATTATTATTTTAAACTCGAAACAATGATAAATCATTGTATTCGAAAAACGATTATGAGCGACGTTAGGAGATTAATTACAATTAATGAATATAATAAATATTGTTAAATTATTATACTCGTACATAGGTATGTCAAAGCTTATACTTCATTTACTATTATTTACTATTACATTTAACATTTAATATACTATATTGTTGAAAAAATAAAAAAATTATCGACGTTCAAACAAATACGTGGACAATTACCCACATTTTTTTTTGCATTTTTCGGCTTGTTTTCAATTACGCGCATAAGGAAATTACCAAAAAAAAAAAATAAGTAAAATCGAAAAACGTGTCAAATGTGTACCAGCTAGATACAATAATTTGCTACCGGAACGTAACGCGTATATCGAGATAATTTGAGCACCCCTACATGAAAAAATGTTCACAAACAAAAAAAACACATCACTGTAAAACCAATTCATTCTTCGCTTCAGCAATAATTTAATGCAATAATAATACATTTTTTTTTTTTCAATTTCAAAATTGATAATTTTCTGAACTATATTTTGTATAATATATTCATATTATAATATTTATATATACTATTTATTACATTTAATAGATTATATATAATTTATCACACATATTTGTAAATTCTTATGGTACAGATTGTATATATCTTTTGAAAATAAAAAAGCACAGCGAGCCGCGGATGTTATGGATGTCGCTTAAGTGAATTACTCAGATAAAGTTTTAGCGTTTTGTTATTACTATAAATGTGAAAGCAGTGACAGATCGTTGCAATCAATAAAACGATCCCGAGGGAAGCTCCTGTTTAATACACTTTGTCGAAAATTTTAAATAGTACCTAATAATAAATAAAAACTTTCCTTTTATGACTTGAATACCATTAGCACCTAATAATTGCTATAAATAGCCAAAATTGAAAGAAAACGTTTGAAAACTTTTACGTGTATATATAGTGTAAAGTTACATACTCGGTGTAAATTTCAAGACACTAAGAATATTATTTTCGTAGTTTTTTTTTTGATGCGTTTAAAAACTATTGAGAAAATAGTTTTTTTTTTTATTTGTGTGTTGTTTTGAATTACGCATAAGGAAACTACTGAGAAAAATCGAAAAACGTTTCAAATAATAAAGTACCAACTATAGTCTATATACTCTATAGATACAATTTGCTACCAGAACGAAACACGTGACCGGAACGTCCGAGCGTTCTTTCTAGTCAAAAATGTGTACACAGAAAAAAATAAAATTAATAAACAGAATCGTAAAACCAATAGCTTTCTCGCTTCGCTCAGAATCAACAAAATGCATATGTCTATAACTACTTTATACACAAATAATAACAGAAGCAATATTTTCATCGGTCCTATTGTAATAACTACTAATACCAATTATTATTATTGTATATAATCGTTTTTTGCGCTAAACGTTGTTTTGTACGGAGAATGATAACTAAACATTTTCAACAATATTATATCCGAAGACAAAATACATTGTCAATTAAAATTGGAAATAATTCAAATATGTACAATGCACACGAAATTGAACGATTTCACGTACCATAAAGCGTATCGGAATGGACGGGTCGTAATCCATGCAAGACACTCCGTGAGACCGGGCCCACTTTGCCCATTCCGGTTCGTCGGCGTTTTCGTTTTTCAACAAGTCCAAGATCAATACTTCGGTGGGTTCCGTGAGCTTTCGGGAGTCCCACCACATGACCTGAAGAATGTCATCGTGTTAAAGTGCGGCGTGCAGTAAAACGTATAATGCGCGTACGCCTCACAGCCCACACAGGCGAGCAGTTGGCGCGGATAGAGGGACTACCGGCAGCCGGCAAATCCGGAACGTTTAAATTCAAAATGTTCGAATCAACAAAAATCAAATTTAACATAATATTACGCGGTGTAAACATAAATAAATATCTGCAGCTGTGCAAAAATGTCTGCTGCAAATGCCCCACGCAAACGCACCTGACCGTCACTGGAACCGGTGTAGAATTCCGTGTTGGTCTTGGAGTGAATCCAGTGGAGACTTCTTACGGGGTCGCGGTGACTGTCTCTCACGTTGCTGATGGCCACGCAGGCAGAGTTCTTGCGGACGTCCCAGAACGCGACTTGACCGCTCATCAAGCCGCCCGCCAGACACTGCGCGTCCCTGTGGTTGAACTCGAGCGTGACGATCGGATGCGGCGACTCGACAGTAAAGTACGGAACGGTAGAATCCTCTTCACGGGTACGGTCACAAGCACAAAGAAAGGAAGAATTACTAGCTGCCGGTTACATAACGTGAACACATAACAGACGGCTCGTGGAGAATGAAAACTAATTGAATTCAAATAATTTACCGTGTTGTTTGTAGGAACGATTCTTGAAATTTAAAAAAAAAAATTTTTTAGCAATTGGAATATTGTAATTCTACATTTTCAGTTCAAAAACGCGTTTTTATCAAACACATTGGCACTCGGAAGCGGATAATTTCGTCTCGAAAGTATTTAATCGAATAAACGAAACTAACTTAACGATAATGCGGTTACAGTCTTGCAGACAATTCTACAAAGTACGTATTTAGTATTAAATACAATTAAAAATATTTGAAATGTTTCGTACGTATTTGTGCGTATAATTTAAACACGCATAATAAACGTTGTTCGTAAAATATTATAGTTTTAAAACAAAATCGGAAAAAGAAACTATTTTATTTATTAAGCAAAAAAAAAATATATATATATTTATGTAGTCACTTTTCGTACATTTATTTGAAAAGTCTATTTTAAATACAAATTTAAATAACTTTTGTACCTATAATCTATACTCTGATATTTATTTATTTAAAATAACAAAAAACCTAATTTAAATTTAATTTTAAAATGTTTTCAAATACTTTCGTCGGGTGGACTGGACAGTGCTTACAGACTACCCTATTGTCTATAATTTATATTGTAATACTAGAACATTATGGACGTTATATTTTATATTAAACAGATTCACGCGTTTGAAAGAAATTGTTAATACTGTTGATTTATTTATAAATTACGCCTAAAATATATAACGCTACTAAAACAGCACAATTTCGATACCAATATTTCGATATTTTGTTTATGTTAACGCAGTGGCGTAATTAGAAATTTGTTCTGGGGGATGACTTTTTTCCCTCGTTTTTCATTACAGTGCAATGGGAAACTTCACACACACCCTTCATACTATACATTTTCTTGTTATGTACATACTATACTGCAAATCAGTAAAAAAAAAGAAAAAAAAATTTACTTGTAATCTAACTAAGTTAATATTATTCAAGTATTTCAATCAAAATACACAATAGAAATATTTCATTACTACTCGTATATTTACTATTATTTTTAACTGGTAAATTATAAAATTAAATCCAATTTCCGAGGCCTATAATTTAAACATTATAATAAAAAAGCGATTTTAAGTAAAGTATAAAAATAGGAAAAAATAAGAAAAATTTTGACTCTACAATAGATGATGACAGTTTTCAGTTATTTTTTTTTATACATGATTAAAAAAAAGGCTCTGGGGGGGATCTATCCCCCTCATCCCCCCTTAATTACGCCCCTGTGTTAACGCTATTATAATAGAATATCACCAAATACCAATTATCCGCAATAGTTATAAATTCTAATTCCGAAATTAATATTATTTCAATCTTAATTCGGTATTTTAATCAAGTAATTTGTAATCACTAACTGATAATTATAATTTATAATTACATTTTTAGAGTGATTTGCCCATCTCTGCAGATTTAATGACAAATATTTTAAACAATATACTCGTAAAATATAATGCATATTAAATTTATGTCAGACATCGACTATAATAATTATTGTAGTTGTCTAAAGTGTATTTATAAATATATACATATATAGAAAATTACGATTATTACAATAAAAATACACAGTCAAAAATAATAAATAAATAAAAGCAATTGAAATTGTGTATAATGTTTTTAATTCAAATTTAAAATTTGATTTCGGACATTTTGTGTACATTGTAATTGTTTTATTTTTACACAGATGTTTTAATGGGAATATTTTGTTGAGGCAGGCATAACTTTAGCAATTCGCTATTCGTTGCAAGTAATAATAGTGTTTATTACCCAAGTTGAATATGAACGAGTCCGGGCTGCTGTCCGGGTCGGCCATTTGAAATCTCATATCTGCGTAGCTGACTGCGATCAACGTGCCCTGGTCAGGAGACCAAGATATGTGTTGTACGGGTCTCGTTGGCTCACAAGCATCTGACATCACGGCCACCGTCTGGAACGATGGAACCAACGTCTGCATTTTTTGACAACTCGGATTGGTAAAGTACGGTTGATATATGTCTATAGAATTATTTTGATTTATGTAGTGTTCGACGAGCTGAAAAATGCATACGTTTTTTTAGACCGCGTTTTTTTCGCCTCATCGATTCGTCGTTATAAAATTATTGTATTCGGATTTTAAAGACGGGCGTAACATTAAACTACTGCACACGGAACCAGTGGCGCCCACGTAGGTTACCAAGTAATGCAATTGCACTAGTAGTCGAATGGGGTGGGTGGGTCATTTTAGAAATCTTGTGTATTTATTTAAATTGAATAAAATTAAAGTATCGTCTTAAATCGACAATGACAAATACGCGATTGGAAAATCTCAACATAATAATATCATGTGAAAAATAAAAATGACGTATAAATTAATCATAATGATTATGTAGTCATTAACAGTTATAGTGAAACAAGTCGTCATATAATACAGTTAATGCATTAAATTAAAAACCTTTATACACATTAATATTTTGTGTTTTGTATATTATTTATGAGTTCGACCATTTGTAAATGAATTTTTACTAGATGTTGAAACATTTAAATGGGTAATGACAACACGGTATTGGTTATAACTTATATTCGTGAAAAGCTAGGATGATTACCATTTTTTCTTAACAAATTACTACGCCCTTTTTTAACTTGTAATGACAGTGGTATACTAACGGTGGGGGTAAGGGTCCATTCTTAACTCCCTTTCCTGAACAAAAAAAATTTACGACTTGCCAAACTTACTAATACGCTCAAATATAAATATATATAAAAAAGTACTATTTTTGAATAGTTTAACCCCCCACCACTAAAAAAATTGAAAATATGCCACTGGCAGTGGGGTGGGTGGATGTTAAAAAATATAACTGCACTGGCTTTTGAAAAACCTGTGGGCGCCACTGCACGGAACGTTATAAACACAAACACAAAAACGTATGTGTCATACGACCATTTAACTATTTTCTATTTACGTTTTTTTTTTTCTATTTACACTTACACTTGACATCTGCATGACTGCTTGTAAATATGATTCGTCTTTTTCCGCCTTCTTTCGGAACCTAACCACTTGTTCCTGATCGTCTAGATTTATATCTTTGGGCCAACCGCCTTCCGTGTGGCAAACCCCGCGTTGAGCATACTCCACGCGCACTGTGTTCGCCTATACATTTACACCACGCAGTATACCCAACAATAAATTCAGTAATGTATTATTATTCATAAGCCTGGCGAATAAACACAATTAAATAAAATATTTACATAATATACTCACTTCGTGTTGTGACCACTCGACGCTTTTATTAGTACATTTGTTGACTGGATTCTTCGATAACCACTGTTCCTCCAGACTAGGATCTGGCATCAAATTCTCCAGAACCATTGGCCCGCACTTGTTGAACCGACACTGTTTGCCATACTCGCGCCTAAGTTTACTGTACGTATAATTCGTGTACATTTTTTTCCACGGTTGAATATTATGTTTTTACAAACGCAAAAGACACTTAAAAGTACACGAAGCGAATTCTATGCCTTGGCCCCCCAGCCAGCGATAACACTATTATATGCCTACATAAACAGTCGTCCATAGTTACCGCATTCGTATAGATCTAATATTCCCGTCGAATTCACGAATATCGTTTTATTCAAATCTTGTTTTTGTTTGAACACTCTGATGGTTAAAAATGTGTGTATACCTATCATATGTAAAATATACCACCTCAATTATACCGATGGTAATTTCGTTAGTTTTACTTTTGGATTATTGAAATTGAATTAAATACTGAAACTATATTAATAACTATAATATGTGATAAATAAAACTGAAACGCGATATTTTTCTGAGAATTATATATATATATATTTGTGTGCATTTAATTAAAATTTTTGACATATTGTATACAAAAACATAGTATATTTAGTTTAGTTTACACTTTACACACATATATGTATACACATAACTAAACTGATTCAACTTGTAATGCAATTTTAAACTTTACAACGAAATTAAACGAAACATAACGAATTGATTAAAATAACGCGTAATTATTTTATTTTTTTTTACTACGTAAATTATTTGTGTATTTAGCGATGAGACTTTCTTTGTGCTCGTCTAACTTTAAATTAAGTGCACTTAGTTGTTTCTCCAAACGCTTTATGTGCGCTGCATTTTTGCTCTATAAAAATGAATAAATAATTTATTTACACTAATATTGTTAATGACTCGTATACCACAGCTGCAGGTACTTACGATTTGCATTCTCAGTTTTTGTTCTTTGGTAAATTCATTGATATTTTCGTCCGCAAAATTAATTTCTCTATTTTTGAGTCCAATACCGCCGTCATCTTTCGTGTCTAATTAAATTTTACATTTTATAAGATATAAATAAAATTTAAATATTACATTAAATTGTGGATATAATGTCTATATTAAATTTAAGTTCAGTACTTTAATTCATCAATGAAAATAATACAAGTAGTATACGTATATAACTATATTTTGCTTAGTACTTATTATCAATTGTGAATATGCGATTTATTTATTATCAAAAAAAAATCCGCTTAATTATTCAGCTGCAGTAACCGACGGTCGGCGGGTCACGACTGACCTATTGGCCATTAATTATATTAATTAATAATTAATATAAAAATTAATTACATAATAGTTATTCGTGCTATTATACAAATGACGTACATCGTATTTTGTGCACCTGTACCTTATTATAGTTATTAAACCTGCAGTTAGTAATAAAAAATAAAAAATCCTATTTGAAAAAAAAATGCACCTATAATAGCACGTGTATATAAATACGTGTCGCTTTATATATTAGAACACAAATAATTTATATGTTTATATATATTTACTATTTATAGTAAGTATATGGTTACTTACTTTTAGAAGCATTGGCGAATTCGTGGTAAAATTCGTCAATCATTATTTCGTGTTCATAGAGATGCTGTAGAGAAATAATCTTTTGCGAAATTTTATCATTTTCCATTTTAATTTCCTGTAATTTTTATTTGAATATAATTATTTAACAATGTACATTTAAAACAAATATATGATAAACCTTGTACGACTTAAATTGATCATTATATTCACGTATTAAATTTTCTTTTTTCTTTTTCAAGACCGTCGATTGGCATTCGTATTCTTTAACCAACTGAGCTGCATTGTTGACATTTTTATTTTCCATTTTCAATATTATTACTATAATTGATATATATATTTATATAAAAAATAAATATTACTTATTCGATTAAAAAAAAATGTTTTAAACGGATACACAAACATTGAATTTACTATTTTGTTAAAAGAATTTTTTTTTTTCAATTTTAACAGAAATAATAAAATTATGTTTATTATTATTATTATTTTCATATATATATATATATATATACATACAGGGCCGCAACTAGGGGGGCAGAGGGAGTCTTTTGACCCGGGCGGCAAAATTATGATGGACACACTTTAAAATTTTTGCCACACCACAGTCCACTTTTAAAGTTATTTATATGAGCTACATTTGAAAGAGGGCTTTAGAGAGAAAGAAAAGAGGAGCTTCAGCAAACTTAAGTTTATCATCATTATCATTATTATTGAGAATATTTATAAACTGCACAATAATAATTAATAATAGTCACAATGGGCCGGTTTCATCAATATTTGTTAACGATTTAACATGTTGTTAATTGTATTTAACAATTAGTTAGTGAAAATTAGGTTTCACCGAGATTTGTTAACCTTAACACGTTGTTAATTTAACCACCCAAAATCAGCTTGTTAAAATTTAATCGAAAAAGATCCATTATAGTAAATTAGGTTAAAATCGCCAATTTTTAATATTATATTATCACTTATCAGTTATCACGTTTCGTGATAATCAATGGGAACGTTAGAAACAAGGTAATCGTTTTGGTAACCCAACTAACATTTTGTTACTTTAGAATTTAACAATAATAATGTAATGGTGAAACTTATATAATTTAACCAGATGTTAAATTTAAACAAATCGTTAACTAACGCGGTGTTTAACCGTGTATTAAATAATAGTTGGTGAAACCGGCCCATAATGTTTTAACTACCATTATTCATTTTTCTATGTTTATTCTATTATTTTTTTCTTCGAAAAGAGACATTTTGTTAACAGTCAACACAAATTCTTGGATAAATCTTGAATCGTGCTCAATACTATACGAACTATAAAAATTTAAATTGGACGTATCGAAACGCAATTGGATAGTACGTAGAATACGGAGAGTGGATAATTCGATTCACTGGACAAATATAAGGGTAAACGGACAACTATTCCCCGTATACCTATATTTGTACCGAATTCGTACAATTATTGTATAATATACTCGACATAATTATTATGATCAACGATCTATACTTTGGATAATTTTTTTTTTTCACAATGAAAATGTTTAAGTCCCGACACGAGCCACTGTATTAGCTATAGTCGATAACAAAATACTATTATTATTATTATTATCAGTTTTTTTTGGGGGGAGGGGGAGGGACTAATTTGTCCGCGTACTTTATGTCCGCGTAATTAACGGGGGGGATGAGGGGGATAGATCCCCCCCAGAGCCTTTTTTTTAATCATGTATAAAAAAAAATAACTGAAAACTGTCATCATCTATTGTAGAGTCAAAATTTTTCTTATTTTTCCTATTTATCCCCCAGAACAAATTTCTAATTACGCCACTGCCGCGTACACCTTTTTATCACGGGGACCAATTTGTCCTCAAACCGAAGATAACAGACGTAGGTAGGTTCGTGGGACGTCTTTACGATGTTTTTTATCATAGATAAAATGATAATATCTGGATTGTCCGTATCATAGAAAAGTGATTAATACCACAGAACAGTTCTGTGATAATACTACGTAGATAATAAACAAATATACATATTATATAATAATTAATAATATATATATATAAATTAAATAAATATTATGTGTGTTCATTACCTACAGTACACGCGTATTATCTATCGAGTAAACAATACTTTTTGTTAGTATAGAAAAATATTAAAAGTTTCGAAGACGCGAGGGAAAAAAACCGACGAAATATCGCCACCACCGAGACGTCGTGGTTACACGTATTTTTTTCTACTAGAAAGTAATTAGGCTATTCTCACATTAAACCGATGACGAGGTGTATGTATTGAATAAAAAATGATGAGAAAAAAAAGGAAAACGCGAAAATCAAAGAAATTCTAAACGGAAAAACGCCGAGACTTCTCACGGACTTTTTAATACGACGCCCGGACAATATTTTATCTACGACCAAAGAACACAGTTGTGTTTTATCAGTGATGCCTAAGAAAGTGTTCTTTATTCCGTCTGTTATTATCGTAGACATATGTATATGGTTATTATACCGTAACGTACGGCCATAGATAATGTATAATCTAATTATATATTATCTATGCGTACAATTGATAATGTACGTTTTTTTTATAATGACGAGAAAATATTGATAAAATTGATTTATGACTGTTTTTTTTTTTTTGGTTTGGTGGTAACAGGGAACGTCAATGGAAAAGTAGTATCTATGGCTTTATGAAAGTTCCAAGTGTCCCTCACGTTTGGTGATAATGTCTCGTCGACATTTGTGATCGCGAAGTAGGCCAAGAGCAGTGGCAAGAGCTGATCGTCAGTCGTGGGTGCGTTGCGCGAAATCCAAATCCGATAGACTCGCAGAAGGCCGCTTGTAAGTAATTTGCCCCTCTTTGTGAATTCAGTGTTTTTTGTGCGTAAAAATCGTTTACGGACGTTTCAGATCGTTTGGCGGCATAAAACGTACTCGGCATTATGTGTATGATACGCGATCAGGATGATTGTGAGAAGTTTGTGTATCCGTTTCCGTTGTTGGACATGATCGATTTGACGATGGAAGAATTCGGAGAAGAAGACGATATAGATATTACCCCGCGAAACGACCAGTGGAATTATCCGTACAACCTGTTGCCGTCTAGTGACGAAGACGAGTCGAGCGTTTCGGTAATTTTCTTGATTTTTGTAAACGCCGTTCAGAACCCTGAATCTTGTTTTTTTTTGTGTGTTGTGTACTTACCGAAGACAAACGATAGAAATAAAATGTTTTCTTTAAATCGCGATTGGCGTATGCGCTGTCAACTGTTTGTATCGCAACAGTAAAATTACTCGAATCTGCCTATTACGCGGTTTCAATTTTAAGTTGGAATTAATTTAGTCCTTGTAGTACAGTCCACAGGAATTCATTCAAAATGTAATTATTGATTTATTATAATTTCTAACACAATAATATACCTACTGTACTCTAGTGGTTTGTAAAACCCTTTATCAAAAACTTTGTTATTTTAGATTTTGAATGAAAGGGTTATCCGAATATTGGTTTTACATTGAAATATTTTATTTAAGCAATTTAATGATAATACTCGTATATTTGGGTAAAAAAAAAATGTGTAGAGATTTTCATGCAATAATATCTGTTCTTTGGTAGAGAATTTAATACTGTATAAACTATAAAATGCATTTTTCTAAAAAAAATTCCAATATCCTTTTGTAAATTTTCAGTAGGTAAAAAAACTGTCAAAAAGTATTGCAAAATTATTTTAGTACACCTGTTTTCAGTAAAATAAATTTTGGTTAGGCAACATGTACTAACTCAGGGCACTTAAAAATAGAATTTATTTTTTAAAAAAATAATGACTTCTGTTAATATATACAATTATTACCCCAAAAAATGTTCAAAAATTAGATTTGTAATAATAATATAATAATGTAAGGATCATATTATAATATACCTTATTGCTTTTAAAAAAAATTATTTTCTGATGTACTTTTATTATTTGTGTAATATTTATACAGCTTGAAAATTTAATTCTAAGTTTATAATATAATTTTCAAACAATACTTTAAAAATTCAAAATAGTCAGTTTTAACTGAAATGGAAGTTATTTGCATAAAATGATTTATTTCTTATTTACACTCATAATATTGGAAAATTTTGTTATGTTTAGTTATTTATAAACTAAAAATTGTATAAAAATTTGTATATATAATTCAAAAATATTTAAAAATTTAAACATTTGTTTATTTATCATAAATTTTAAGTTTCAAAATTTCAAACTTTCACATCAGTCCCAATATGTTTAGTCGTTGTGCCAGTTATGAGTAGTTTACTTACCTGCAAGTCTTCCAATTTTCTTTGAAAAATGTATAACAATTTTTGATTGAGGAAATCTATTCATAATTAATTTTTTAATAATGTAGTCTTTATAGACTTATGGTCTTGTATGACCAATAATAACATAAACCTGATCAATAAATTTAATCAAATTATTTAGATTATTAATTATAATGTAGATAGTTAAAGAATTTTGAAAATACAAATTGTAAAACAATTTGTACCTAAACCGAAATACCTATTTAATAACTATTATTCATTAACTCAAATTATTTCTCAAATTCCAATTAATAATAATAAATTTTATTTTGAAGTTTGCAAGAATATATTTTTTTCACTGAATTTTCCCCACTAGTTACGATCATTTAACCTGTTGACAAGTAAAGTATTTGACAACTGTGAATTAGAGATCACATTTATCATCACAGGAAAATAATAATGAAAATTCAAAAAGTTTTCGTTACATAAAACTTAACAAAATATTTTAATAACAACCCTTAGTTGTCATAAAATCACTGAACATACATTATTATTTACTATTAATGATTAATATACAGTAATACAGACTATTAAAATAACAAAAAAATTACTCAAAACTGAACACCATTGGCAGTTATTCTATATCTCGATATATTTATATCTGCTGCTATTTTATTAGTTTTCTGATATATCAATTTTACAAAACTGTATGATAAATTGATCATAACTTCCACTGATATTTTGTTCTTGTGTTAATAAAAAGTCTATCAGTTATAAAATATAAAATAGGTTATTAAACGTGATTAAAATACCTAATACTAAAATTAAGTTTTAGTAGTATTTAAATTAATTGCAATTAAAAAAAACTAGGTAAGGGTAATTGTTAATAATATTAATATTGTATTTAACGTTTTACAGATATAAAATTATTAAATATTTATTTTTCTATGTACTTACTGAAATATTTCATACAACTCACAAAATATAGAATGTACAACTACATAAAGTAGATTTTCTTAATTATAATTGAGCCTTTTAGTTTACATATTATAAATTAATAAACAGTATAAACTGCTAGTATAGTTCATTACTTATCAATTAATAATTATTAAAATATTTTTAACAATGTTTGAATATTAAACAATCACTTAATTATTGTTTATATTGTAACATGTTTAAAAATATGTAACTATCAAAATTATAAAAATATTTACTATACCAACTATTCTATTAAAGTAAATTAAGTCATTAAAACAACTGTTAATACATAAAACAACTACACACTTCCTCAGTCTCCATACTAATCATGGTCATAGAAAGATACATACATAAGCATATTCCTTAAAAAACTAGCGATATATTTTTTTTTTATCACATTTAATTTGAATAATTTTATAATTTATGAATTTTAGATGTCATTAATGTAAATATGTATTATTAATCATTTCTGTGTGTTAAAAAATCAGAATAAAATTCATATTATATTTAGCTTTGTTTTGTCCACATTTTTTTGTTAAAAACAAAATAAAAATCTAAAGTGTATTATGGAAAAAGTAATTTTATTAAAAACAAATATTTTTCAGGCTGTTGGACTTCTGGAGCACACGGGTGAACACAATATAAATATGTCTAGTAGTCAATCAATTACAACTCAAGACTCATCAAATGATATAAATCAAAATACTAATGTACCAAGGGCATTATCATCAGAAAATATTCATATTGAAAATACTGCAAGTAGATTTGTTTATATAAAAAAATATTATATATATGTTAATAACATTGAATTAAGTAATAAAATAGAATATACTTTTATAGAATATTGCTGAAATCAATAATTCTAATCAGTCTAGTGAAGAACGAGAAGATTTTGAAATAAATGTACGTCAAATATTATTGTCAATGTCCACGATATCGAATAACTTATATGGACGAGCTTCAACATCTCAAAATTAATTAGTTTCTTATGTATGTATATTATTTTTATTTATTTTGTTTATTAGCTTGTACATTTTCATTAAAAAAAAAACTACAATAATAAAATATTTGTTGAAAGGAACATGTATTATATTATTTAAAATTCTAATACTTCAACAAGGTTCATAAGATTTTAGTAACTTTAATACATTAATAATGTAAAACCCGATTAAAGCGCCTATTGTTGATCCGATTTGAGTAACGCATCCATAATAGAACAGACCTTTGTTACCTTTATTACGCAATACTGCTGCTATTGATAATTTGACATAAGAGACGCTTCCAAAGAATAAAACCCACATAAAAACCTAAAAATGTCATAAAATAAAATAAGATTAGATTTTTATTTTTTGTAAGTGTGATGGTCATTGGTGTACAGTTATTATAATTCATTTGTCTACACTATATATTATAATATGCCATGACAAATATTACGTAGTAAGTAACACTCAGTATTTATGAACATTAGTCATTTAGCCATTTAAGTAGTAAAATTTAAATTTATTTTTTATGAAGAATAATGGTATCTAATAAAATTAATATTTTTTTTTTTTTATAATATAAACGAAAGGTTATTAGGTAATAATTTCATAAATTATTGTACGTGTAATATACAATATGCACTATGTGCAATTAAATTATATATATATATATATATATATTATTTATTTTTTTTTTGTACTTACAATCGAGATTACTCCAGTAGTAGTATTGTATAAAGGAGGTGATGGGCTGGTAAAGGCAGTCATCAACGTGTACATTGTAGATACTAAGCAAATTCCACACAGCGTATATATAACAGTTTTAGACGTTCGATTTGTATAAAATGCAATAAAACAAGCCAAAGGGTTTGCAATATTTGATAAATTTGTTGCCAAATAGTATGCCATATATCCATACGGTAAACATGAATACGATTGAAAACTAGGCAATAATCCATTTGAAAAAAATGCAATTATACCTTGTATAACCAACAACAAAACGATTGACCGGCGATTGGTGTTATTTATATTATCGTGTACTTCTGTGCTATCTGGTTTTATTTGAATTTTTTCCTTCTTACAAGTCGGCGAGTACTCAAGACATAAGTACGATAATGTGCTTGTGCACATTATTATTCCAATTATAATAAAAAATAATTCACTCGAAAAATAAGCGTTTGTTACTGATTTTTCTGTAACAGTTTTTCCATTTCGAAACACTGTGTGGCACGTAGTAGTGCCTACACCTTGGACAATGGCAATGAGGCTTGGCACGAAACCGCTGATACCCTCTCCGACCATATACGTAACCAAATATATATCTGAATATTGGCTCAAAGAAGGTATAAATAACACAGAACTAGTACAACCAACAAACGCTATAAAAAAAGTAAGTATATATAACACTATACTATGTCGCTGACCAAATATTTCGCCTGAAACATTATAGAACACTGCCATCAGGAACATGGATATTACGCCTAATATCATCACCAAGATGGTCAGTGGTCTGTCATATTTGGTCCCATATTTTTTACGCCAAACGCTGTATATTAGCGGACCCAAATTACCAGTTTGTACAGAAATTGATAAATATGATGGTAAATTCCATCCTTCGGGTGCGCTTTGGACAAGCAATGGTAATTGTGTGTACAAACTATTAACCAGTATCCAAGACCCTATACCAAACATACATGTCAATAGGTCCAGAAACCTGAAAACAATTAACAATGTAAGTTTAATGTAAGAATATATAAAATAATTTAATTGCATATTATAATATTGTATAAAGAAAAAAATAGTATATATTTTCAAAATAGAAACTTACCATTTTCTTTTAATTATAGAATTAGTTTCCAAGCTGTAAACTTTCATTCGTTTATGTTTTAAATGTGTGTTTTCGTCAATTCTAAAAAAAATATATATATATATAAATATTAGTGATATTATAGATATTATGTACTGTAAATGTTATATGAACACTTTTTAATTAATTGTCTACACATAAATAATAAATATTTTGATTTATAATTTTGAATTAAATTCGAGAATTTATAATTATTATTATTATTATTATTTATTACTTTACGTATAAACGCTACTAGAAAATTTAATCTTAATTGGATATTATATATAAATATAATATATGTACTAATATTATAAATTGGTTGTAGATTTTATTTCGAAAATTAGCAACTATTATAGACATACTTGAAATTAAAACTTGGAATTTAATTCAGCATTTATTATCAGCATTTACCCGAATGTTTAAAGTGATATTTTTACTCAAAAATTGTTGGTTTAATTTTCTTTATAAACGCACCGACTAAATAAATATCAAATCTCAATTAATAATTGTACATTAAAATCAAACACATTTTTTTTTTTTTTTTAATAATAACAACGACAAGTAGGTAGTAATTGGCTCGGACTATAAATGATTGCAGTGGAATGGGTGTGTTCTCCCCGAGTTCTTGATGGTCAACCACATCCCCACCACTGCTAATTACACATACTACAATGTAATACCGGTTATAAATATATTATTTTACATGATACAATACATAAGTATTACAAAAAGATTCCCTAACATATATTTTTTTTTTTCAAATGGTCTAATTAACTAAATATATATATATGATGTATATATTAACATCTTTGAATTACAATTTTAAAAAACTTTTTATAGAAATTTTAAGTATTTAACAAAATATTAATATAAATTCAATTTTGAAAGAATTGTATATATATATATATATATATATATATATACATTAAACATAATAAATTTAAAAAATACTACTATAGTTGCAGTATTTAAAAAAATTCAATTCACTATGTACACAATTTCTTAGCAATTTTTTATTTTATTTTGTTGTATTTTTGTTTTAGCTTAATACCTGCGATGATGACTTTACCAGTCGAAGCTAGTGGTAGTAAATAAACAAAAAAATAACGCAACAACTCATATATATATTGTTTTTTATGCATACAAATTTATTATTATTTACGAGTGTTTTAATTTATAGATTTTATTTCTATATTCCTTGCGCATATCCTCATTTTATTTTTTCCACCGTTTTATTACCTGATAAACTCGTTAAATCGTTTTTCATCCGCCCATCTATACACTCGCTGACTACCCGGAGTACTGCCGCCTCCATAAAAAGCACCGTCTCCTCCTCTTCGTGTTTTCCTCTTCTATTTAAAGTTCATTCTCTTAGCTTTTTTTTTAATCATCTCTCAGCAAAATAATCCATCCCAAAATAATTCCTATATATATATATATTTACTGAAGCATGAGGCTGTAAACATTATAATACAAGTCATGTTTTTCGGGTACCTACCCGTTTCTTCTACGACGATCTCTATACGTGAGACAAACGCGCGCGCGACACAAACACTGCACCGCACAAAATTAATATAATCACTAATTATATTATAATCTGTTTCTGGGCGGTGAAAAATCAATATTATTATACTAATATACTGTGAACTGTTTTATTACTACGTCAATTACTAAATAATGATGACGCATCATTTGATAAGATTATGTACATAATTATTTTCAACTGATTCTATAGGCATATACCAACACTAAAAAAAAAAATAAAAATAATAAATATTTATAGAAGGCACGCGTTTACTAAGAAAACATATTATGGTTCCATTTATTTATAAATTGTATGTATGGCAGCTATAGACAATTTACCTCGCGTATCGAATATGAGCAGCTAAAAAAAAAAAGCATTTATCGTTAGGTATAGCGTTGACACGTCAAATTACAACGTATAATAATTAATTAATACAATTAATGCGTATAATTAATGTCAATCGTAAAAATAACTACATAATATTATGCAGTTTAGTATAGTAGATTTTAAATAAGCGCGTGTACGCATACTTATATATAAGCCTCCGAAGGACTTCATATAAAACATAGTGTATAATAGTGTACAAGTCGTTTTATTTTTGTATTCTATACATTATATATGCATTCAATCAAATATTATTACCGCAGGCGAAGACGCTATTTTAACAAATACGATGAGTATTTACTATTTCGTACAATAGAGTTATCCATGTAATTATAGTGCTATAATTATAATTTATATTATTAGATGTGTTGGCCGGAGAAATAGAAATAACGGACTACAACAACAACAGATCGAGTTATAATGGGACATACGTTCGGAAGAGTATCACAATTTAATTGTCTGAGGTCGATTTCGACTCATTTCGACTAATGACGTTAAAACAAGAGTGTCGTCGAGAACACAACTATAGCGAATAAAGGATATACTATGAATCATGATGGATTAGAAAAATTTCTGAAATCTAGAACCCTCTCTATAAATTACGACTAATTATCGTATACGGTTCTGAGAAAAGCCGAGGAACTAATAGGATAGCGATATTTGAAAGAAAAGTCCTAAGAAAGATATATGATCCGGTCCAGTGGCGTGGCGAACTTGCAATTTTCTAGAGGCAAGAGACAACTTTCCCAAAGACCTATACATTTTAACATAACAATCATCTTTTTATTATAATCTTTTGTCTTTTATAATTAGGTGGTGAAATATTTTACCAGTAGCTATAAATTGTTGAATAATGACCTAGAGTCCTAGACGATCCTTGGTTTATTATATTACCACCCCTGTTAACGATAAAAAAAATTGTTTTTTTTTTTAGCATTTCTATTACACATAATCAAATGAATGAACTTTTGTACCGAAGAATTCAATTTTTTTGAACTTTTTTTGGAAAATATGTATTTTTCGATGAAAAAAATCGATGGTGAAGTCAGAATATTTAATATTGGGATGGACACATGCACACATAACGTAGCACAGAACAATAAACAAAAACAATTAAGCGCAATAAACAAAATTTTCAATATATCTACTACAATATTCTAAACATTTATAAAAATGTTATAAGTATAGATTATTAATAATAATTTGATATCGCATTCGCATTGGCTCATTAGTTGCGTACCTCCATAGCTATACGAAGATGTGGCAATAAAATAAAATTATAACGTTTATGGTACATTTTAACATATTTTAATTCAATATAAAACGTCAATAAGTCATTACATAGTAAAATACGTGTTAGGTACTATGCGTTATATTATTATTTCATACTTGTACAACTGTACATGTATAGTTGATAATAGATTATTAATCATAATATTATCAAATACAATTTTATATTTTATTGTAAAATAACAAATTACAACTCAGATTAAAGGCCCACCCATCACCCCTTAAAATTTCAGTTGCCTCTCGGATACCCTTTCGCCACGCCACTGGACTCCAGTCTTATGATAACCAAACCAATGAATGCGGAGGAAATTACATACTAATGAAATCCAAATACAGTTCCGAAGGCCAGATCGCAAAAAGAAGACTAATGTGGGCGTGTCATGCGCCTGGCGTAAACGAGAATCTCTAGTTAAGGGCAGGTGGTCGAAGAAGAACCTATAGGAAAAGGTTAAGGCCGGAAGACTGTGTGAAAAAGGACATTAAGACCGTAGGGCCGGAAATCGGGTGGAGGGAAGCTGCAGGGGTCAGAGACGGATGGCAAGATTTGCGTATAGCGGTATGGTCTTAAAGGCCGAAATCAAGAAGATTATTAGATGTGTATAGCGCAAGTACGGTATATATATATACATTGGTATATCTAATACCAATTCTGAATTACACCAGAATATTTCGAATTAATGTCACCTGCAGCCAGGCCCCGGGACATGATTTTTTCAACTACGGTACTGTAAATAAATCCGGGCCCTCATTGTATATTAATATACCTATAATCACCTAATAATTATAAATTATTCTAACGTATAATTTTTTATTTTTACAAAAATTACCTAAAATATGGGTTACACGGCTTCTTTTGCTGTTATATACACCTCTATAAAACATCAGTTATTTTAGTTTAAAACACAAGTACATTAATTTACTACAGTTTAATATAAAAATCAACATTTTTTAAAAAGTATTTATGTATAATGAAATACAATGTAAATTATTCAAAATTAAAAATAGCGTTTGTACATACAAAAATACAATTGTATTGTACATATTTTGTACATGTACATTTTGTGGGAATACCCGAATACGAATACCTATTGACAAAATTAAATATATAAAAACCCATAATTATCTCATTTTCGACCAGCAAAAATAGTACTAAAAGGACATAACATTAATATTTCTATAGCGGCGGACTAATTGCTCTTATCTTCCAGGATTTATTTCCCTATTATTTTTTCCAAGAAATGCACGCACCACCCGCCTACACATTTTGTTACAAAAAATGATGTAGTAAGAAATCAAATTATTTATACACCAATATTGTATAAAGATATGGTGACTAGGTTGGCATGACTCATATGTCTCATTTTATTTTTCTAATTTAAATTAATAATATGTATATATTATGTTTTTTTTCCCGGGTCCCCAGAGAGCCCGGGCCCCGGGACCATAGTACTCACTGAACCCCCCTTTGTGGGGGCCCCGCCTGCAGCAGTGGCAGAAGTGGAAATCGGAATTTATTCTTATATTTCGACGGAAATTAAATTTATTATTATTGGTTTAGAAAACAATCACGATCGCAGAAAACTGAATTACATATTATTTCGCCCCCGTTATGTATTCAACACAGTGGCGTATTTGAGACTTCACCTCAGGGGGGCGATGGTAAAAAAACTCCCCCCTTCCCACCAATAAAAAAAATTATATGTAGGAATATAATTATTGAACAAAACACATTTTATTTATTATTATTTTATTTATTTAATTTACAAAACTAAGTCTATATATTTCTTTTTTTACTATTAGCAAATGTATCAATTACATCATCTACATTTAATGTTATAGTATGGTGAATATTAAGCAATGCCAAACCCGTTAGGCGATCTTGCCCCATTTTTGATCTCAGCCAGTATAATATAAAATAATATAATTTTTTTAAATCTCTCAGGGGGGGCGATTGCCCCTATCGCCCCCCCCTCAAATACGCCACTGATTCAACACCGTGTGATACGTATTTTTAAGGTAAATATTGTTTTCGAGTTCATCAGTTTAGGATCTTATATCCGCGAGCACGACGATAATATTTACCATATTGTTAAAAACTAATATAGAATTCACAAATGCGCGTTTCGCGTGATGTAAATTAAATTTAAAGGCCGAGGCTTGAACGCGTGTCATCGTTCGTTATTTTATTAAACCTTTCTAAAGATAAACAACACTTGGTAATTAATGTAACCGAGCTGAGAAAACGCATGGAATTGACACAATTAATGCCAATTCATTTCAAATGGAATTAATGCCAGTCATAATAATAATACGTGTGCTTTTGTCGGACCCCCCATTGCGTCTACCATGTTAAGAAGATTGAAAAATTATACAAGAAGTGCTATGACGACGAATAATTTGACAGTCTTCTATAATCGCCCCAAAACAATAGCAGAATCTTTGGACTTATGCAGAAAATACTTTTATTAGTAATAGTGCACGGACGAGACATTTATTTATCGTATAAATCAGCGGTTTCCAAACTTTTTTAGCAGCGGTGCTCTTTTTTAAACTAAATTCAGCCGCAATGCCCTGCCGTGATATACCACAAGGAATATACGTAAAAAATCAACAATAATTCTCATTGATAATCAGTTTTTATAATTTTACTGAATATAATATAAGCATTCTACGCATACAGCCGACTTAAAATTAATACATTTTTATACTTGAAAAAAATAACGAAAAATATTGAAAAAAGAGAAAAATTATTATAAACGCGAATAAAATAACATTATTAATGAGATGTGTGTGGCTGACTCGCATTAGTAAGTGATGGCAAAGGACAATAGTAATGTTATACGAATTTACGTGGTTGTTATGGAGTCCGAATCGGAATACACGAAATAAATTTTTTTTATAAGATTAAATTTGAAATGAAAAAAATTACAATAAATTATAACTAATTTTTTACGAGTCACGGTGTCCCCGGGAAGTGCTCGCGGTGCACAATTTGGGAACAGCTGGTGTAAATAATATTATTAAAAACTAAGGCCGGTCAAGTGAATCGCAATGAAATATGTGTGTACGATATAAAAGTGTTTCGTTCCGTCATCGTGCTAAAATCTAAAAGTCCTGTGAATACTGCAAGTATAATACATATAAAATGTCGTGTTCTTTCGATATGGCATGAGCGCTCATAGGAAAAGTTTTAGGGAGAGAGGCAAAAAAAAATTTTCAATATGTAAATTACCTGAAGATCAGGTAGTTTATTTAATAAGGCCAGAATAAATAAAATAATAAATATAGGCAGTGACGTAACCAGGGGGCTGATGGGGCTGCAGCCCCCCAATTAATAAATAATCCGTTTTTTTAGTGGGTACCGTCTATACATATTAATAATTAACATATAAATTAATTAATTATCAGCCTCAGCCCCCCTCCTCCTCAAATAAAAATCCTGGCTACACCACTGAATATAGGTAATCAAATTTATTGTTCGATAAATATGAACTGCAAATTTCGTTGTTTCATTCCAGACATATTTATCACTTGCAAAATGAAATTATCCTTGTGCATGTTCACCCTTTTACGATGAACGCTCATCACGCACAAACCATTTAAACGCTCTTCACGTGTAGTCGAACGAAACCACGTTTGTACTTTTTCATCAGTGCAGATCTTTCTATTGTGGACGTTACATGTTGGAGACAGTAATTTTCAGTACTTGAAAGTATGCAGAACAATACTCACAATGAGCCGACAATAAATCGACAAACGAAATCTCATCACATTACGATTCAGAAGCTGAACGTGGAGATTTCTTATATTACTTTTCGAATACGAAAGGCTGTTAAAATTACATATACAATAACCATAGACAACAGAATTTCAAAAAACATTTCGAATTTATAAAAATGTTTAATAATCTTATCTCGCGTATTCAAAAATTGGACTAAAAATAATTATAAATGTAATTATATAATTAGTATATTTGTGTGTATATAATTTAGTAACAAAATATATTTTTTTTTTATTAATGGTGCGGTATACATAACTATAACTCTGCGTACGCCATAACATAACGATGTATATGTATAACTGCAATTAATTTTTAAAAAACGACCGCCACAAAGTAACCTTTAAACACGCCAATAAATTTTATACTGAGCTTGGAAAAGTGTGAAGCAAAGTTGGGCAATAAAATATAATAAGAATTTTCGACCTTAAGTGACACCAAGAAGGTGGTGACCCGGCGCACTCTGTATTATAATATCATGTTGGAAACGTATTGAAGTTATCATTAAAAACGCATTCGAGTTCTGTTGAAGTTAAAAATCATTACATTCATACGTGAAAACATTTTTTTTTTTTAAAATGATAAGAAATATAAAATGCGCAAAATTGTAAAACTATAATAATAATGACTCGGTCGGACATAATACGTATAATATTATAATTACATATAAACATTTCATTATCGCCTTGACCTATTCATGTATATATGGATGTGTTTTCTAAGGTTTACGTATAAATTGTAACAAAAAAAAAAAAAAATCGAATGAAATATTATGAAACATTGTAATGACTATATAATATACAGAATAATGCTATACATATATTTTGCGGTCGGAAAACCAAAAAATAATAAAAAGACGGGGGAAAAAATGAACGATAAAATTGATTTTTATGAGCGATCCAAAACCTGTATATAATTTTAAACTGTTATTAAATCCATATACGCGCGGTTTATAACAAATAAATAAAAAATGTTTCAAATAGTTTTGTATTTTCGTATACGTGAAACTCGGTCGTATATATGTGCAGATCCTCGAAAATCTGTAACTCGATATACACGAAGTGCGTAGTTTTTCAAAACCAAAAAATAAAAAAAAAAATTGACTTATGAAATTCTGTGTCACGGCGCGAGAAAGAAAGCGCACGTCTAAAATTATAGAAAAAAAAAAAATGTCGATATTTTACCAACATATATATATAATATGTAACGTTACAACAGTGTGTTTATGGATATTATTATTTGAATTGAACGTTTCATCGAAGGCGTTATGTATTTTTTTCTTTTTTTTTTTGCTTAACATTCTCCTTTGCAACGTCTATTAGGTAAATAATTTCTCCATTAATCTCGATTTTCTGCGTCTTCAATTCTCGCTCCTCAAGTCGTTTCTCATACTCGGTCCGTCCGACGTCGATGCGGCGCAAGTATATTATTCCTACTGGTCGTTTTTTATTTGGCTCGTCATTGATGAGTTTTATTAATACTTAACCTCCGCACGTCATATACACGTGTCCGCCGGCCCGTTCTAACGTTTTTGACCTTAGAAAATCCGCCGGTAAATTGCTAGAAAAAGGGACGTCATCTATCATTTTCAGAACATAATTTCACGTGTTCACTGTTAAGTGGTAAAATATATGCGCTCTCGTTTTGGTAACAAATTTTTTTTTTGAGTTAAAAACAACTGAGTTATTTTAAAAACGCCCTTCCAATCCTGTGTACAAGCGCATTGTACGGCCTGGTTAAGTCCACGTTCTTTGTCCGCTCGTACACGCTGCACCAGTGTTGGGGTTTACTCGCAGTGGCGGACTGGGCCGACGGGAAGCCGGAAAATTTCCCGGTGGACCGATGTCCGGTGCTCCGCACTCGTATATGTTATTTTCAAAATGTCCCAGTATAATCGTAGATCCATTTAATTATAATATTTATTGTTAATTGTAAAAAATAAAAAACGATTCTCTCCGACCGCAGTGGTGCAGCAGTACTCTTCAGATTTCTGTTCGGAGACTGTTTTTACATGACATTTTTTACTAAAAAAATTAAGCCTGAACCTAGCCGCCAAAAAGGCGGAAACAGCGATTATTGTCACGTTACACGAGCGCTCGCGTACGATCACGTCCAGGAACGGAGTCCAGGCAACCAAATTCAGGCCGGGAGATTAAAATTCATCCTGGCCACTCAATCTTTTCCAATAACACACAACATTTTTCTCGTTGCACTCGAAAATATCACATTGTAACTCGTAAATTATTTAAGATACTTTTATAAAATTTGCACTAAAAATCGACAGTAAAAATATAGAAACGGTGCTCGAATTGAGAAGGACGCGGGAGACAGTGACAACTAATTTTTCAGAAATTTTAACGTGGTTCTACTTTTTTCATTTTTTTTTTTTCAAGTGGAATACTTGGGACGGTCCATTTTTTGTTTTTTTTTGTTTTCGCAATTCACGAGATTTGTTTCATCACAATTATGGAGTTGTCCACTTTAGTAAAGCTAAAATTACATTATTATATCATTCAACATATATATTAGATTAAAAAAATTATCGATAATAAATATAATAATTTACCTATTGAAAATTCATTCAATACGTAAACTGTCGATGAATTTACTATTATTACCTAAATAACATCGACCTCACGCGTCATAACAATAGTTAGGAAATTTCTGTAAGCGTGCACACATTTTCGGCTTGCGTTGGTCGCTCAACGAATCCGTTTTTTTGGCTCTGTTTCGTATTTGTAAAATAGACGATATCTTTAACAGAAAAACCGCGAGAGTATCCTATATTTTGTGTACGTAATATTTTTTTTTTTAATAAATTCGTGTAAAAAATTTATAATTATAAATTATCTTCCGGCATTCGAAAATACACGTGAAACCCTGTACTTATCGATTGATGGAAATTACAAAATTTTCCCCATTTTTTTTTTTTTTTTTATTTCGTGTTCGTGTCGATTTTTTTTTTCATTAAAAATTACAAAAACAGAGACAAGCCGGTAAAATTGTGATTTTTTTCCCCGGCTGATTTTCCTCTCCAGCCCGCCACTGGATTATATATAGGACCTATATTATAGGTCCATATATTTTTCTACGGGTTTTCCTTTCGACGAACGTCATCAACTTATTCGCATCGTTCTGCGTCGTGGACCATACGTTTCACATTCGTACGTGACAATGCGCGCGTTATGTATTCGGGAATAAAAAAAATTAAGCTTCCCCTCGAAGGAGACTAAAAGTAGCTTTAAAGAAAAAAAAAATTTCTATCCGCCTGCGATCATCTGCAGTATACCGATACGTTATTGATTATATTTATATATATTATGTACTCGTAATGACGGAGCCAGAATTTTTCCCGAGGGCCGCCAACTCGGAGCCATCTGTTATTTTAGGTAGAGTCGATAAAAATGTATTGATGTCGCACTCATTCACACATATAAGCTAACACCTTTGACCGCTCTTACATACAATTATTATACACTCATATGCAACGTAACACAAACGGTACTCGCGCAATTTTAATATTCTAGATCGTACATATTTACTAGGCCGAGGTTAGGTCATTCCTTTTATTTAGGTCTCTGCAATAATTCATCTCCTCTTTTCCACCGCCATTTATCATCCTATAATTGGCGATTTTTTTTTTATTCCATTTCCCTATAGTCTTTCTTCCTTTATAGAAATCAATATTTTCGGTTTCTTTTAAAAAAAAAAAAGAAAAAAAAGTGATGTGGAAATCTTCATCCTCGCAATATCCTTATAATAATTTTAATCGTTCTCTTATATCTTTAAAATAGTGTTCAGTTCTTGTCGGGTCTGCTCTTATACAAATTATCACGCGTATCACATATTTTTTATACTTTCTCGAGTGTTACGCCAAAACGTACAAAACGCGAAGCTTAAATGAAAAGAAAAACCGTAATATTTTTAAATATTTCGTTATTATATTTCCCCGATTATATAAATTAACGAGTGTTTAATATATAAACGTTTATCCATACAGTTCAACGATATTTAAAAAACTTAAAAATCTTAAGAAGCAAACAACGTACTGATGATCCAACCGCTAATAGTCTTACAATAATTCTTTTTTTCCTGTAGACAATTTTTTTGGGTAGACGTAGTGCTCTAATTTTTACAAGTATACCCGTTTTCCGGTAGCAAACGTTCCACAGATACTACTTTGAAGGGATCGAAACAACAATTTTGTCAACATTTCACGCACAAAATCGCATTACACACGATATCTTAATACATAGAAAATTGAGTCTGCGAATTGTGTCCTGCAATCAGGGCCGTATAGCTACACATTTTGCCAGGGGTGGCAAGTCCTAACATTGCCGCACCTCTCCCTTCCATCACTCATCAACACTAGGAATTAGCAAGTAACTTTCAGTCTTATCAGACGAAATTATAGTGATATGACGCTCTTTGGTGTTCAGTACGCTATGAGACTTAAATTGGTGAACTTTTGTTGTTTCATATAGTGCTTTTCGAATAACTTTTGATTAACTAAAAATCAATATTGCCCTCCGCCTTGTCACTTCTGCACCCTGGTACATACATCTATAAGGCTATAACTATAAACACTTCACAATGATTTAAAGTTCGAAACAGTACAACAATTAGCTACCGAATACTATACTCTAGACTTCACTCAAACACATCCAAACATTCCTCACTCTCGTGTTATACTCTCCCTGAAAATCCAACACGCCGCTTGAAATCACAATTGCGTTATAATAAATGTAAAAAAAAAGAAAAAAATCATGTTGGGTTCTATCAGTGGATTACGTTTTCCTACTATAAGTTGAGTCGAATGAAAAAAAAAAACAAAAACTTGTATTGAAAAAGCTAACGAATTTACTATTATTGTACAGATTGTAAAAAAAAAAACTTAAGTTTTCTGAAGCTCCTCTCGTCTCTCTCTCTCTTTCTTTCTATCCTTCGGTAAACCCTCTTCCAAGTGTAGCTCATAAATAACTTTAAAAGTGAACTGCGGTGTAGCAAAAATGTTTAAGTGTGCCCATCGTCATAATTTTGCAGCCCGGTTCAAAAGACTCCTCCTCCCCCCTATAGCTGTGGCCCTGCCATTTAAAACGATTGTTTTATATGATTTATGAAAATTGAAAAACATAGTAAATACCAGCTACTTGCAACGAGTTTCCATTACCCACCCGACTAATATCCAAAAGCGACCGCTTCTTAAAAGTCGCTACGCCACGTGAATGTTATGTAGAAAAAAAAAATGTTATAATAATAAATGTTTTTAGTGTTCTGCGCAGCGGATATAACGGTAGAGTACTGATAGGCGAACATTGATTTAACGTCGTTATAATAATATTTAGTTATACAATATTGATTTATTAATATATATATATTATACGATATGGCGGTGGTAGGTGTGTAGGAGGTACTCACTTCATTTCGCGGCTGTTGTTGGCTTTGGCAGTATTATAAGGGAATGTGTGGCCCCCGTTACGATAATAACGAATCGAAACGTTTTAATGTAGAAAAATGCACAGTAGTCGACCGCTGTTATATATTATTATATTAAAACGAAATAATTGTGATTCGCTGGACCGTATATATAGTTGTCAATTATTATAATGTAATAATTATTATATAATAATCCAGTCGAGGAGTAACGGCCGGCCGGGCGGCGCCATGACGGATGACGAAAACGCGAACGTACCTATATATATAAATATGTATTATGTATTGCACGTCTTATGTGTTCTCGGAATCGACTAGTAACGAACACTGCACGAGCGCGGGCGATCGAACACTATACACTATAACTATATACACACACCTGTAACGCAGCGTATACGAATAATAATAATAATGTGACGTCGGAACGCGGCCGGACCGTGCCAGCTATTGGAAGCCGGTGTAACGATTATACTTACTGTCCGGATCATCGCCTTGACCTATTGCAGGCAGCAGCTGTTCTCTCTCGCGCGAGTTTGCACTGCACGTGTGTGTGTGTGTGTGTGTGTGTGTGTGTGTGCAGTGTTTTAATGTTACGGAAAAAGTATATATACTTCAGCAAAAAAAAAAAAAAGCGCGCGTAATTTCAAACGTAAAACATTTACCATATCGAATTTTTATACATTTTAAAAAGAAAAAAAAAAAAAAATTCGGCTGTTTATACGGTCAAAGCGCATAATATGTGACAGACAATAATAGCGTGTGGATATATACGCACTTTATATACCTGCCCGGACGTCGCCGTTGCAGTAGGCAGCGCAGGAACTCGCGTGCTTATTATAGCGGACGAAATCTACCTCACTCGGGCGCGCCTATGATATTGACATTATTACAAAATATTGTTATAAAACAGGACACCGCCGACTATTGGCGAGACGTCTACACTATAACTATTGGTGCGCGTTGCTGCTGCTGCGCGTACTTTTAAAACACGGCCGTGTTCAAAAGGGGGACGAGACGGGAAGGGAGAGTTCAGTAATATCTTCGACGTAAATAATATTTAATATATGCAGTGGCGCATAATAATAATTATAGGGTTCAATCGTCGGGGGAGAGAAGGGGATCAGTGTGTTTATCGTCGTCGTAAGAACAAATACAAACATTTTTTTTTTTCCGGTGAATTTTTATTCGTTTAAGTAAAACAATATTAATAGATACGAAATATTAAAAAAAAAATTATTGTTCGTATTAATATTGAAAACAATATCGTCGAGTATTATATATACATATAATCCTCGAGATGCAACGTATTTTTATGAACCGCTCCAGCATCGATAGACAATCCGCGTTTAATCGATTCTAAACGAATACACGCATTTTAATTAGTATATACTATAATAATAATCAGGGCTCGTCAGCGTCTCCTGCAGAACCGCGTCTCGTTCGTCTGTTGATACATATACCTACACATGATTTCGATCGTCAGCTGACAGTACACAAATCTGATGAAAAACGCTGTTATGTTTTGTTCCGAAATTTCATTCCACTAATAAAAAAATTTTTATTCTGAATACGGCTATATAACTATTAAAACGCTATACAGGTATGATGAGAACAAAGCGAAATAACTTAAACGATTAATAATAATAGGAAAATAAAAATAGGATAATCGTACGACATTATGGTAACGTGGTACACCTTATAAAATGCGTTATCGGTACTATATTGACATTTGACATATTCTTATATAATCACTGCGCCCTGCGCAAGTTAGGTCAGGATATGTTAGGTTAGGTCAGGATAATTCCTGGCCCGCACGCCCCTGGCGTATCTGTTAGTTGCGGAGAGGTAATAAGGCTAGAAACGCTGAAAAGGGCAGCCTACCCTTAGCACAACAGACCGCACAGGTGTCGTAAGGGCCATCAAACGCGGTATCACTATATCCCAGTGGCGGGAGGCATGGGAATAACAAACGCCCGTTGCGCCGAACGGACCAAACAAATGATTCCGGATCTGCGGAAGTGGACGCTGGAGTCACGATAAAAGGATAAGTAAGCTATCCCATATGGATCAGGCCCTGGCCGGTCACGGCTCCTTCCAATCCTATCTCAACAAGAGGAAAGGGGTTTTGTATCCGAAATGCCCTCACTGCGGCGAAGATGTCGACGTTGCTGAGCACACCATATGCCGATGTCCTTGATTGGGTCAATTTAAGGTCCAATTATATTACGACCAAATTAGGCAGATACCTGCAGCCGGAAGATGAACCGGACATAATACTTGGACCAGCCAGTCACCTGCTACTGGAGCACGCTGGAAGACGACGGGCCATAATTAAACAAAAAACACAACTGTTATATCTCAAAAATAAAAGGGTAACGAGCCGCGGGGTGTTGTGAATGACGCTTAAGTGAATTGCCTAAATAAAGATTTTAGAGTTTATAAGGTTATCATTATACAATTGAAAGCAATGATAAATCATTGCATTCGATAAAACGATTTTGAGCGGAGCTTCGGTGTTATATTATTTATTATTAATACTATACAATAATATAGTAAAGAAACTGTGACCGTAAAGATCGGAGAACTCCTCTTGGTTGAATTTTTGGGTAGAGACATAAAAAAAAATTATATAGGTACATAATTATTTTTTCGGTGGTTTTTGAGTTATATTTTTAGGCGCTTTTGAGAAAATCGAAAAATGTCCTCTCTAAAGTACCAACTAGATGCAATTTGCTATCGGAAAGAAATTGTGACCATAAAAATCGGAGCACTCCGTCTGGTAGTATTTTTGGGTCGTCTTCTGTTAACAGCCCAAGGGCTGGTTAGTAGCAATTCTCCACTCTTGTCGCTTCTTCGCTTTCCTTTTCAGTTCCGAATAAGATCTACAGCCCATATCTCTTATTACTTGATTAATGTAGTCCAGTGGCGGTCGCCCCATGCAATTAGCCCCCTCAATGGCCCCTTCTGTTGTTCTGCTAAGTAGGTATACTGTTATGCCGCAATATGTGTCCGATTAAAAAGGCTCTTCTTGTTTGGAATATTGTTTTCCATTTAACATTAGCAAAGGCTTTTTCTAGATCCACGAAAGCTATAAAAGTTATTTTTCTTTTCCTATTCTGCTTTTCAATAACTTGTCTTAATGCCAGAAAATTTTAGGGTCTACACATGATTTCGATCGTCAGCTGACAGTACACAAATCTGATGAAAAACGCTGTTATGTTTTGTTCCGAAATTTCATTCCACTAATAAAAAAATTTTTATTCTGAATACGGCTATATAACTATTAAAACGCTATACAGGTATGATGAGAACAAAGCGAAATAACTTAAACGATTAATAATAATAGGAAAATAAAAATAGGATAATCGTACGACATTATGGTAACGTGGTACACCTTATAAAATGCGTTATCGGTACTATATTGACATTTGACATATTCTTATATAATCACTGCGCCCTGCGCAAGTTAGGTCAGGATATGTTAGGTTAGGTCAGGATAATTCCTGGCCCGCACGCCCCTGGCGTATCTGTTAGTTGCGGAGAGGTAATAAGGCTAGAAACGCTGAAAAAGGCAGCCTACCCTTAGCACAACAGACCGCACAGGTGTCGTAAGGGCCATCAAACGCGGTATCACTATATCCCAGTGGCGGGAGGCATGGGAACAAACGCCCGTTGCGCCGAACGGACCAAACAAAAGATTCCGGATCTGCGGAAGTGGACGCTGGAGTCACGATAAAAGGATAAGTAAGCTATCCCATATGGATCAGGCCCTGGCCGGTCACGGCTCCTTCCAATCCTATCTCAACAAGAGGAAAGGGGTTTTGTATCCGAAATGCCCTCACTGCGGCGAAGATGTCGACGTTGCTGAGCACACCATATGCCGATGTCCTTGATTGGGTCAATTTAAGGTCCAATTATATTACGACCAAATTAGGCAGATACCTGCAGCCGGAAGATGTACCGGACATAATAATTGGACCAGCCAGTCACCTGCTACTGGAGCACGCTGGAAGACGACGGGCCATAATTAAACAAAAAACACAACTGTTATATCTCAAAAATAAAAGGGTAACGAGCCGCGGGGTGTTGTGAATGACGCTTAAGTGAATTGCCTAAATAAAGATTTTAGAGTTTATAAGGTTATCATTATACAATTGAAAGCAATGATAAATCATTGCATTCGATAAAACGATTTTGAGCGGAGCTTCGGTGTTATATTATTTATTATTAATACTATACAATAATATAGTAAAGAAACTGTGACCGTAAAGATCGGAGAACTCCTCTTGGTTGAATTTTTGGGTAGAGACATAAAAAAAATTATATAGGTACATAATTATTTTTCGGTGGTTTTTGAGTTATATTTTTAGGCGCTTTTGAGAAAATCGAAAAATGTCCTCTCTAAAGTACCAACTAGATGCAATTTGCTATCGGAAAGAAATTGTGACCATAAAAATCGGAGCACTCCGTCTGGTAGTATTTTTGGGTCGTCTTCTGTTAACAGCCCAAGGGCTGGTTAGTAGCAATTCTCCACTCTTGTCGCTTCTTCGCTTTCCTTTTCAGTTCCGAATAAGATCTACAGCCCATATCTCTTATTACTTGATTAATGTAGTCCAGTGGCGGTCGCCCCATGCAATTAGCCCCCTCAATGGCCCCTTCTGTTGTTCTGCTAAGTAGGTATACTGTTATGCCGCAATATGTGTCCGATTAAAAAGGCTCTTCTTGTTTGGAATATTGTTTTCCATTTAACATTAGCAAAGGCTTTTTCTAGATCCACGAAAACTATAAAAGTTATTTTCCTTTTCCTATTCTGCTTTTCAATAACTTGTCTTAATGCCAGAAAATTTTTGGGTACAGGCAGAAAAAAAAGTTATAATTTTTCGGTAGTTTTTGAGTTACATTTTTAGGGGTTTGTGAGAAAATCAAAAAACGACCTCTTTAAAGTACCAACTGGATGCAATTTGCTATCAGAAACAAACTGTGACTTTAAAGATCGGAGCACTCCTTCTGTTAAATTTTTTTGGTGCAGACGTAAAAAAAATTTTAAAAAACACAGCTTTGTAAAACTAATAGATTGCTCGCTACGCTCAAAATCTAAAAAACACATCATTGCAAAACCAGTAGATTCCTCGATACGCTCAAAATCTAAAATTAATAACGTTAATAAAGGGGTAATGAGATCTAATTTTAACACGTATTTAAAATTACGTTGGTTGGTTTTATTTTTTGAGTTATTATACTTCACTCCAGTCCATGCAAGGCAAGTTTCGGGGCCATGAGAACGAGAATATTGTTAGGTACAAATTAAAATAATTATTTAACAAATAACAAGAAATACACAAAATTACACTTACCTTACGGCTTCTGCTCACGTTCGTGCCTGACGAAAATGGTGTTTGAATAAATCAAACTTTTCGGAGGATAGAGGTCATTTAAAGGAATACTGTTAAAAGGTTGGGACGCCGCTTTCAACTATATGCGAAATAAATTAATTCAAGATTTTCTTCAGTAGGTATATGAAAAGACTTAATTCACACGGAAGACCGATCTCTTGGATTAATGCCTGTTGCTGTGTGGTGTGACGAAAATAGATGATCATGGAACGGCCAACGATATGATTTTTTTTACAGTGCACCTATTAAGAATGTTTAATTCAATTCAAATTTGGTGAGTTTTAATTTGATTTAAATGCGATTTTAATTCAGATTTTGTGTATTTTTATCGATCAATATCCAGATCGATATCGATGTGACGACGTATTTGGTCGTTTTGACATAATTCGATTCCACGTCAAATGCACGACGGGCCTTAGGTATTCCACGTGTGTACGTATTTTATTTTATATCTAAGTCGTATATACGCCATACAGTGTTTGTTTTATGATAGTTTATATTAATTCCTGAGATTCTGCTTCTGCCTTCGTGAACGTATTTTATATATTTTTTTCTTCAAAGGCTATTATAAGTTTTTTTATATATATAATATATACGTGTATGTATAATTTATATTTGTTGAGTTCGAAGATCGGCATACGCAGTGTGTGCTGGGAATTTGTATTATATTTGAAGAATTCGATTATTAAATATTTGTTATACCTATACACATTTGATAATTCAGTGTCTATTTTTTTTTTTTTTGCGTAAAATTATAAACGGTATTCCGGGAAAAGCGAGTATTATTACTTAATATTTATTTGATTGAAATATATAAAATAATTCTGTGTTGAATTCAATTCATATAGGGTTTTTGTTAATTGTTATATGTATATAAATTACAATAACGGTATGTGTACACCTCATCATTGTGCATAACAAATAGCTATAGGAATATGTATATTATATGCCAACCGGTAAAAACGTGCAAGGGATTATAGAGTCCTTCTATATGTAATTAAATTATTTTACTGTAATTGAAAGCGAATTAACAATAAGGGCCCGGGTGGAAGCAACGTGGCTACACGAATATCCACTCGGTCTCTTGTTTCTATAAAAAAAAAAAGGTTTATAGTTACTTATTTCTCTGCATTTTTAAACAGGTACTTAAAAGTATTTGACGCAGTGTTGGTACCTATCCGGGATAAATTTATCTAAATGAATTATTTTTTAATCTCATCTAGACAATATACTATATATTTATATCGTTGTGTGGTTCATCCGTAAAATGTATCAGCTAAGATTATGTATATATAATGTATAATTATGATTATACGTTTTATATCTAGATGATTTTTTTTTTTTTTTTTAATCGTTCACTGAAATATTTATTGGGATTTCCATTTAATAAATAATAAAAATGTTATCATTTTATTAGCCGATGCAAAAGAATTTGCTGCATAATAAATGCAATTACGTAATACTAAGAGTTATTATTATTATTATTTTTTTTTTTACTGTTTAGTAGATAGGCTAAAAGAGAAATATTATGGTAAAACATTCTGCTAATCGTTTTCTTTTCTAACGTCCTTCAAACGTTTATTATTGTTTGATTATTTTAATATTATTATTATTATTATTATTATTATTATTATTATTATTATTATTAGTGTGTTTAAAACATTCTACTAATTGTCTTGTACTAAATTATGCTGTATAAGCGTATAATGAACTATGAATATACATATAAGTCAGACAACATTTTTGTATTTATTGAGTATTACTGAAAATTATATCGCGATTTAAATAATTTTAATTTTATAACATTTTAATTCCATCGTCTTATTTGTCTCTAAATAAATAATTATGTGCAGGGCTCAATACGCCGGTTGTTATTGTAATCGTAGACGCAAATAGGCCATAGAGCAGCGGTTCCCAACCTGGGGGTAATTATACCCTTTGGAGGGTAAAACGGGATTTTCTGAGGGGTAAAGACAAGATTATTTTTTATTTTTATTATAACACGGTCGAAAATACCGTGGTGCAACTAACGACGTAATATAATTCTTGAATACGGTCGTAGTCATTTTGGTAAATTCTTTTAGATTCTGAGCGGAGCGAGGGATCTAGTGGTTTTACAATGATGGTTATTTTTTTCTTCTATCCTGTGTACAGATTTTCGACCGGAAGGAGTGCTCCGATCTTTTCGTGTAGCACCTTTTCTGAAAGCAAATCACATCAAGATGGTAATTTAAACAGGTAATTTTGCGATTTCCTCAATAGTTTTTTAACGCGACGCGATAAACTACCGAAAAATTACGAAAAACCGCTAAAAATGGGATTTCGTCAATATCACGTAAGTATAGTTATTTCGCTATAATTTCGAAAATAATCATTCTATTGTCTTGAAATTTTCAACAAAATCGTATCTTTGTCCTATACAACTTCAAAAAAAATTTTTAAAAAGTTTCATTGAATTTTAATTATATTTACGGGCGCCCCCGAAACAGGGGCGCCCGTAAAAATAGGCTATGGCTACTAAATAAATAGTAATAAATATACTGAAAGAATATGCATATTAAAAATATAGCCATTAGTATACAAATATATATATACAGGGATGGATTGGCAGAATTTTTCGGCCCGGGAAAATTATTTAAAACAGCCCTCTATATTATAATATCTAATATTATACCTAGGTACATAAAAACAAATATTACTCGTGTTTTTTTAAGGCAATCTGCGGTTCAACCCCCCCTCCCCGCCATATACAATTTTGTTTACTGACTTTTATATTTATTAAAATAAAATTTGCACATAAATAATATAGCAAAACAATTTAATATATGAGAGTTCTTTATTGAGTAATGCACTTTTATTTTTTGACTTATCAATGATTCCTTCTGTGTCAGTATAATTTAAAATTTAAAAATTCATGATAATTTATAGCAAAATTATGAATTGTTTGCGGCCATAGCAGCCCTCAAGGATACCGGCCCACCGGGAAGTTTCCCGGTATCCCGATGGGCCAATCCGGCCCTGTATATATATTTAACATTCGTACAGTTTTAACTGTGATACGTGTATATCTCATAATGTACCTATTCTTCATCTTTACTGAACATTTTAAAGTTTAAACCGTTATAATATTTTTTAAATAAAAATAATTTATAAACCAGAATTATTAGAAAAATATATATCATTTTAATACATTTTAAAGTAGAGTAAGTAGGTATATGTTAAAATAAATGTATAAAATACTTTGCAACAATATAAAAGTATAGAATATTTTGTTAAAATAAGTCCAATAATAATATTTTGAAATTAAATACACATCATATCATGTCTGTAAAACAGCTCTTATAACTAATAAGTTGTTTTCTGTAGGTCGGCAAAAAAGACAATGTAGGGGGGATATAACCTCCCCTCCCCTGAGCACGCCACTGTGCGGGCACGTATCTCGTCTCGACGCAAATAATAACATGTTATTATTTTAAATCAATGATATTTAAAAAGTGAATTACCTAGAGTTCTAGAGTTTTGTTGTAGCTATAAATTTGAAACTTCGAAAGCAATGAAAGTCATCTTTGCATTCAATAAAACGATTCCACGAGCGGAGCTTCGGCGTGTAATATTATTTATTATTATTATAACATCGAATTTTGACAAAATCGCGTTTTTGCCGTTTTTAACAAAACAATTTCGTGGTACTTTTTTGGACCGCGTTTAAGAACTATTAGAGGAAATCGAAAAACGACCTCCCTAAAGTACCGCCACCACAGCGAAAATTTTCTATCGGAAAACGGGTAGGTACCTACCTACCTACCTACGAGTGTAATCGTATCGGAGCATTTTTGCTAGTCGAAAAGTTACATCTACACAGAAAAAAAATACATAAACGTCGTTGTAAAACCAATTGCTTCGTCCTCATTTCGCTCAGAATCTAAAAATATCTTTGGAGTATTCGCGGTGAACGATTATAATAAGTGTATATTATTTAGTAGATATTTATTGACAATACGGACTAAAAAACATACTGCGGCGTGTGATATATGGTATGGAGATTGGGTGTACCTGTACGCACAATTAAAAGTTTAAAATTCAAATAACAATTTAACAAATAACGATTAACAATATTAATCTGATGGGTCTTCAACTTCTCCGAATATTGCATAATATGTAAGTGGTTTAAATGGTAGTCCGGGATAGGTTATTTGTAATAATTACTATCGATTTTCTCATAATTTAAATGAAAATTTAAATAATACAATAACGCGAAGGACGTTTTTTTTCTACACATTTGTTCCCGGAACTCACCAGAGATACTGTTTTATTGTTTATCGTTATAATTTATAAGACTTTCCACGAAAGCTGAAAATAAATAAATAATTTTTCATCCAGACCGTAATATTTCACCGTTTCTTAATTTCAGTCTGCGTAACGACTAACGATAAGCGTGTGATATTATTATAATTCAGAAGATGGAACGTTAAAAAAAAAAAAATTAAAAAAAGGTAACGAGCCGCGGGGTGTTGTGGACAGGGCCGTAAGAAGCACTTCTGGAGCCTGAGGCAAGTTTGAGAATATGCGCCCCCCCCCTTCCATCAAAAAAAATTCAATCATAATTTTGAACATTTCAAATTATTATTTATTTGTTATTCAGAGAAACATCAATAAATAGGTATAATTTTAGGTGCTGATCATCGTGTAGCTCCCCCCCTCCATTTGTAATTTCTGGATCCGCGCCTGGACGACATTGACTAGTTATTGTTATGCACTTACGTGCAGGGTAACATTAATGTTACAATATTTTCATACAATATTTGTAAAATTAAGGTGACCGTATAGAAACTTTACTACAATAATAACAGTAAAAGAATAATTATCAAAGGCAGAAGATACCTCAATTGAAGAATTTTGAAAAATTTTGAACAATTGAATAGTTCAATAATTTTTTTTAAGTAGGACATTTTCAAATGCTACCTGTTAATATGGTGGACAAATATTTTAATTTAAAAAATTTGTCAAGGTTTTGCGCCCCCATTGCATTGGCGCCTGAGGCAAATGCCTCAACCGCCTCACCCTTGCTACGGCTCTGGTTGTGGATATCGCTTAAGCGAATTACTTTGATAAAGATTTTAGAGTTTTGTTTTTATTTTAAATTTGAAAGCAATGATAAACCATTGCATTCGATAAAACGATTCTGAGCGGAGCTCACTTGTTTCGTAAATATAGTCTAAAGTTACATATTTGGTGAAAATTTCAGGTTTCAATGATTATTCGTTTCAGAATTACAAAGAAATAAACAACAATCGATTAAGACGAAATTGCATTTTTAGCGTTTTTTAGTTATATTTTTAGGCGCTTTTGAGAAAATCGAAAAATGACATCTCCAAAGTACCAACTAGATGCGAATTACTGCCGGAAACAAACTGTGACCGAAGAGATCGGAGCACTCTTTCTGGTCGAAAATCTGTACACGGGATAGAAAAAAAAAAAAATAAACATCATTGTAAAACCACTAGATCCCTCGCTCCGCTCAGAATCTAATTGATTTTGTATTTTAATTCCGAGTTAAGTTGCATTAATAATATAGTTGCTTTCAAAATTCCGGACGACGAAAATTTTACTGCAGAAATACGTAATCAAATTCATTATCATAGATTATAATTTATAAATATTAAAAATTGTTTTTTAATAAATTATTTATTAATAAACAACTTTTAACAATTAATTTGTATAATATGGTTTTTTTTTTTACAAATCACTAATAGCCAAGGTGCCTATTTAAATAAATATTACTATTTTGTTGAATAAATAATTGCCTAATACGACATATTTTTATTTGATTAGAATATGCAGCTGCATATACCCTGCATCCACCTACACATCAGAATAAATGTAAAGTTCTTGTTTGAACGATCTAAAATTTTCACATATATTGTCAATATCACTTTAAAACGTATTTGATTTTTTAAACTTAATGTCCTTATTTTCATCCAGTTCGATCCTGTTAAATTTTTTTAAACCTCACAACTACACCATGTTATTCTATTTTTACTCGGTTGAAAACAATGAATATAATTAAACACAATAATTATGATAATTAAGACATTTATGTTCACTTTATTACTTTAATTCTGAATTATATAATAAGTAGGAACTTAATATTAACAAAAAGAAACTTAATTATACATCAAAACAATTTAGTTTATAACGTGCTATCACAGCGCCGTGACTTTGATTCTAGAATCACGCCTTTAAATAGAAATACATTTCTATCTACAGCCGTATTCCAAGGGGCACATACATACACATTTTAATCAATGAATGGTTCTAGGTAGTATTTTATAATCTTTTTTTTTCAAAAATAATTTTTACATATTATTATTTGTATCTTCTGATACTATATTACAACATTGCATTTTTTATTTTTTTTTTAGGTAAAACAATACATTTTTTTGTACAAGTCAAAATAACCATTTTGTTAATTTATTTTCTACAATTTTTTTTGTTTTTAAGTTTATAAGAAAGTGCTAATGTTATGAAATGTATATTAATATTATTACCTACTATATATTATACTCATCATAGAAACATTCCATACAATTAAAAAAATAAGTCATAGAAAATAGATGACCAAATATTATGAAGTTTTACTATCAAATTTTTATGAACATCAATATAACAAAATAAGTATTTTGAATTATATAAAACAATCGTGAAAACATATTTTCTTATTTTAATAAGCAAAAATTGCTAATTATAAAACAATTATTATTTTTTTTTTATAAAATATTGCCTAGAACCAAAGTTATAACATTTGTTAGTTCTATTACACCAGTTTTTCGTCCTGTTGTCTTTTTTCAATTGGTTTTTTAGAATAACCTTATTCGATACATTTATTATATATATATATATATATATATATATATATATATATGTATGTATGTATGTATATATATGAATAGTAAATAATAATAAATAATCTAAACAAATTTAATTTTTATATATATATATATAAACATAGCAGTCTGTTAATTCTCAAAATGTAAAATTATTTACATTACAATTTTTTCGTTTTGTTGTTAACATTAACAAAAATGTTTATGGAGGCATTTATAGTGTTTTCCCAAACATTTAAACTAAATACAACTATACACAGTGTCATGAGAGAACATATTAATGCAGATTGACTAAAATTGGTCAGCTTTTGATGCATCTCTCACACAGTAGGAACTGCTAATTTATTTATTTCGTATAACATAATAAATAAACCATTAACTTTACCGCTAACAATGTGGACTTGGATAAAGTAGCATTGTAATGGTGAAGTAGAGAGGGATTTTAATGAGGCACAAACACTGAGACATCTTCTCTAGTGACACCGCACATAGAAACATAATTATTAAAATATTATTTTATAAGTACATCAGATATTAATATTTCCACTATATAGATCACGCATTCTGATTAACTACCTATAATAAATTCTTTTAATCTTGGACAATAACTTGTTAGTAAATTAATAAATATTCTGCGTCGTCCCATATTAAAGATATTGGATGTCTTTAAATCTATAGACAAATTAATTACGTTTGGAACACCAAGAGCAAATTCTTTTAAAATGCATGTAAGATCAGACAGATCTTCATTACTCTGTAACAAAAAAAATTAAAATATAGACAATACTCATTAATATTTTTTTTTGAAGATGACGTGTATTAGTACAAAAGATTTGAATAAAACGTTCAATTATAATTAAAAAATGCTTGATCTTAAATGAAAGTATAATATTACAATACCTTATCGTCGTTAGAGCTACCTTCACACGATATCTTTGAGATGAATAAATTTTTCAAATATGAAAGTTTAATACCTTTCAAGCATCTGTATGTTAGGTCTACATCCGAAATTTTTAAAGTAATCAACCCTAAAAACATAATTCAATGGTTACAATAACGGTTTAATATCTCCCACAATAATATTCTTTACTTTTAACGTTAGATATGTTCATGGCCATAAAAAGCTCGTCATCTAAATTTGTACAATCGGCAAGCTCAAGATGCGTTAAATTGGTTAAATTACGGAATAATGATTTAAATTCACTGGACGACATAATGTTGCAGCTATGAATGTTTAGCGTTGTTAAATTTCTGCCACAATATATTACGTTCATGCAATTTCCAATCGAACAGCTCAACAGTGTCAACGAATTCAATACATAATCGGAAATTTGGTTTTGACTCGCACATACTACTGTAAGACTCGTGGTCGGAACTAAGATCAATTCTCTGATATGTTTTAAATTGCCGTACATCGAATCGATGAATGCGTTTAAACAATTTTCGTCTTTGACGGACAAACTGACCTTGCAGATAAATTTTAATTTCAAATACTTGAGATTGCGCATTTTAGACACGACCGATAACACAGTACAAGGAAAATAATGAAGTTCTAATCGTTCCAACGATGTATGTTCGCCCAACGTGTTAATAAAACTGTCGTCGATCGGTATAACACAATTCAACGTATCCAATACCAAAGTTTTCAACTTGATGTGTTTGGGCAATTTAAAAAATATGTCATAATAATTGTTCAGCCTTAAACAGTCGATACGTTTACATTTCTCTAAAAAACTATTAATGTTTGTAATGGTAAACACGGAACACGAATTGTAATCTGGCGACGACTGAGGATTTCTGTAACTGGGGTAAAATCGTATTAGAGCCTGGCGCCATTCTAATAAATAGCAATTATATAGACCGAAATCCTTCAAATTTGGAGCGCACTTTACGATTTGATTGAATTCGAAGTCGCACATAATAACCCTGTTGAAAGTCATACGGTTCAATTTCAGCAACGGTTTACGCGATTTAACAGTAAGAATGCAAGTATCGATTTCTTCCAGTTCCAACGCTTTGAGATTATCGCAACAATTAGTAATAGAGTCTAGAAATACGTCCGACAACAAACACAGGCGTGTAATCGTTAAGGACTCGAGCCGAACGCCCAAGTGTTCAATAAGAGGCACATAGTCTACACCGTCTAACTTGATCTCGTAATATTTTAAATGAACGATTGACCTCTGTGAATTTGTCAACATTTCACTGAACTCGTTGTACTTTGATCGCAACTGACTATCCGTCGGCAAACACTTGGAACGGAACAACAACGTTTCGTTGTAAGTGAACAAGTCGTTCATTATTAATTGCGGATGCAAGGACGCGTAATGAAATTTCTTGTTGACCAAAGCCATTTTCAGTCGATCTTCCGTCGGCAGGTACTTCAGTATGTGCGTAATGATCTGCAAAGCGAAAAAAAAAAAACAAATCGAAATAAATTTTCGGTCGAAATAGAATTTTTTTTCTCTCTCTCTTCTCACACACCTCTAACGGTAACTTGTCCATATTTTCTTCCGGGGGTGGTGGCGAATCGACAGCGAACGCGGCAACCGACAGTCGAGCGCGTCAAACACGAGAACGACTACAACAGTGACGCGATGACGACGGTAAAGCGCGCGCGACGTGAAGGCTACGAGCACATTTATTTTTAAACCAAAAGCTATAATTAATCGTAGAACGAGCACAGATTAGATGAATAAACTATTCATCTAATCTGTGGAACGAGCGCAGGCGGGCCTAAAACGCGGGTAAAAAAAAACTGCGAGCACGGTCCACGCGAACAAGACCGCGTACAATCCACCGTCTACGGTACCGCCATCGCGGGCATCGCTGAATAAAATTATTATTATTTACAATAATCATGTACAATTATCTGGTTTATTTATAGCGTATTCGATTTGACCATAATTCAATGAACCGGTGCGGGTTTTCGATTTTTAATTGTACGACCGACACTAGTGCGCACTCGTGCACACTTTTTGCACTGCCTGTTTTGGGAGTGCAGTCACTAGTACGAACCACGTTTCTCCGCCAACAACACAATATGATAAAAAAAAAAAGTATTATTATCACAATAATAAAAACATGACAAAAAATTCGAATTTCAAAATATCCACAGCGTTTATATTTTTTTTCTATGCCTAAAGTTTAATGACACAAATTAATACGGATCATAATCGTACAAACAAATGATTATTATTTTTACCGTGGTAATACACGTTTTATAGGAGACGCGTAAAATGTCCGAAAATATTTTTTCCGAACAGTATTTTGGACGAAAAATATTTTATCTGAAAAATATATCAATAGAAAAGTATTTTTTCCGAACCGTATTTAAGCCGAAAAACATTTTATCCGACCCATATTTAAGACGAAATTATTTACGCCGAAAATAAAACTGTGGAAAATATTTTATCAGAAAAATATTCCATCCGAACCGTATTTCATCCGAAAATTTATAAACATAAGGATGACCAATATAATCCACCTTGGTGGTACCACAGAATAGATAAAATGGTACAATGTTGTTATCAAATAATTATAAATTGTAATTTTATTTTATTTTATGTACAAATTACGAAAACGACAAGATAAAACAACAATTTTGTGGTGCATAGTGATCTATTCTTATCAATAATGGTATCTGAACAGTTGGTCACACTTATTTTCATACATTTTCGGATGAAATATTCGATTTTTTCGAAAAATATTTTCTAGTTGACACTCGTGTATATATCGACCTAAATATTGTTCGGATTTTTTTCAGTGCAACTTATAAACTATTGTCAAATTTTCGATACTTTATAGCCCCTCCGTTTTATATTCGATTTGAAAAAAATCGTGTAGTTGACACTCGTGGAGTGTCAACGCATTTTCAGTGCAACTTAAAATTCGTCAAATCGAACACGCGCGTTCATCACGGACTGCACTGTAGCACAGAATAAAACAATGTCTACTCTGTAGTGAGATATCTCGGTCCACGGTGTTCGCGGAGTTTCTCTCGTTATCACTTAACGTCGGTTAGTAGTGGTTAGCACCGGACACGACGTTATTTACCACGACGCGCTCATATCCAGTGAGGTTGTAATGGGCAAAAAAAAAACCTCGCCGACGAACATATGTTTTTTTATTAAATTTTTTTTTATTTTCCTTGATAATTTTTACTTATCGCGCGATTCGCAATATCGTCTCGGTCAAATTTTTTCCTCGTTACTCTCCTCACCGCGCTCGCCTCACTGTCCCTGATTTATTGCCGACCGTCGTTCTCTTAAATTTTTCTCCCCGTCGTTTAACCGTTTGTTATTTATCCCCGTGAGCGTTATACGTTTTCAACAATGTTTTCCACGGTAATGCGCGCGTGTTCCAGAATGTCCAACGGAGTGGTCGCAATTCGTCGACAGCCGAATGTCAAGCCGATCATGGCCGTTTCTGCTAGGTAATAATAGTAATAATAATAATAATGTCCGTCGGAACCGAGCAGCTGTATGATTTCCGATTGCGTTTGTTCCGTTAGATTCATGTCGGAACACAAAGAAGAGAGCGACGAAGAGTTTTACTCCAGGTACGAAGTGTACTTCAACCGCAACGACATTGACGGTTGGGAGGCGAGGAAGGCGATGAACGATTTGGCCGGTCAAGACGCCATAGCAGAGCCGAAAGTACGACGAATCGACATTTTTTTTTTTTTTTTATTTGAACCGGTGTAAAATAGCTGTATCGTTTCGTTGTTAGGTAATCATTGCCGCGTTGAAAGCTTGTCGCCGTCTCAACGATTACGCTTTGGCGATTCGGTTCCTAGAGAGCATTCGAATCAAGAGTGAAGTCGACAGCAGTATTTACCCTTACTTGCTGCAAGAAATCGCTCCAACGCTTGCGGAATTGGGTATCGATACGCCCGAAGCACTTGGATACGACAAACCAGAATTAGCGTTGGACAATGTCGATCACATCTATTAATTAATGAAATTCTGTAATTGCTGGTCTTTTTTATTGTATTATTCCAGTGAGAAATGTAAATTAGAAGAAGTATTGTTCGTATGTTGATAAAACAAAAAAATTCATTAAAACTCAATTTAGTCAACATTATTTCTGGTTATTTATTTTATTTCGTGAACTTTCGATATTAATGAAATATTTAAAACATATATTGTTTTGTCAATATCGATCGTCATTCATCGATTAGTAACTATGCGTTCAGCGTCATACTTACAGTGAGAAGGAAAGATAGTTAAATGTTCCAGGAGTAAAATAAAAGCAAAAATAGACTGAACTAATAATCGTTTATAACTGAAAGAAGTAGAGTACGAAATGTGTATTATACAATTTAATATGTAAAAATAATGCATAAAAAGTTGTGTTATCGTTATTCAATTATCGAATAGTCGATGTGTTATAAATACGTACTAGACGTCTGTACAATTTTGTGAACGTGTATTCAATAAGCTATATTCTTATCATCGATAAAAATACTGTTTACTTGAAAATGGAACATGATTTTTTTTTACATTCTGTGTGTAAGGTTTATGATTACATGCTCTTGTAGTCTTGTGTTTTTTACATTTTTAAATTGTAGAATTATGTTAAATTACTGCAACCTTAGATGGTATGCTATACCTACGTTTGTTGTCTCAGTATATCTAACAAGTAATATAGAAAAGTCACTTTATTTTTTTTACAAATACTTGTATTCAGTGCCAGTGCGAGAGGTGTGCAGAAAGTGCGACTGCACAGGATCTCACACTTTTTGGTCGGCTCTGGGGCCTCGTGCTTTTATAAAAAAAATTATTATATAAAATAAATTTTTTATTCAAAAAACAAATATTATAAAATTATAACGTTGGGTATTTATTTCTTGTAACTCATTTGATCGTCCGTAATAATTTGTGAATATTCTTTGTATTATCTGTTTTATAATTTTATACCTTTACAAACAAAAGAATTTTATTAGCAATTCCAGTAGCTTCAGCAAAAGCAGAAAGAAGCTTTTTAAAATTAAAATTAATAAAAAAACATTTTGTCACAATTAAAATTAGTTGGTTTAGCATTAATTTCCATAGAAAGTGAAATTAGGGACGGTTCAAGCTTAGAAAATATTTTAGATACCTTTGGGGTACAAAAAGCTAGAAAATTTTTAAAAATTATTTAGCTATTCTTCTTGTCTATTGTATTACCTTTCATACGTCTTATTAATCAATTTTTAGTTCGGACAATCACTCTGTAAAATGTTTTATAATTTACTTCATTTTATTTTTTATACAATAACCTATGGTTTATGGATTCGAGCTATGTCATTTATGTTGATTTGTATTAATAATTTAATAATAATGAATAATTTACAGTTACGTTTGTAAATATAAAGTACCTATATACTTAATAAAAATTTAAAAAAATATTTTGTTATTACTAATACAATGATTAAATATTACACAATTGTGTACGAATAAAATACGGTGGTTTGAATTTGGATCGTTTATAATTTGCACAGGGCCCTACAAATCATAGTGCCGGCACTGCTTGTGTATGCTGTAAAAAGTATTTACTTTTGAAAAGAGTATTTTACACAAATGTCTATAATGTACTTAAATACAACTACAAGCATTTAAATTACAACATAATTTAAGCGAATCTAAATATTATATGCTTATTATATACTCGATAATTATGTAGTTACAGACGCGTAGATGAATTATCTAAATTGTCTGTGATTAGGCTGTTTTTTGGAGGGGGGTTCAATTTCGTGACAATCCAGTGAACCTGAAATTATTATTATTTTTAGTATTTAAATAAAAATATTTGATTTTTATTTTTAAAAATTAAAATGTATTCAAAATAATTATAATGAGTATTTCGGAATCATAAAAACCTTGCAGGTTCCAGGTTCCATCTTCAAAGTATGTAGTACACATCTGACTGTTGTTACCATAAATAAGTATAATTATTTGTTGATGTGATTGAGTGAATGTCAACCTATATTATGTAGTCAGTGACGTGTCCAGTGGGTAAGCCTGGTAGGTCCGGACTCAGAGGCGCCATTTCAGTTTTAAAATAGGGCTGCCAAATTTTTAGGCAGGCCAAATTATTTCGCCACCAGGCCATAGTGATAACAGCATATATAATTTTATATACTGTTAATTAAATTGAAAATTATATATATTATTTGTGTATTAAATATAATACTTGAATAATTATTGTATTTTGTCATTTTATAATTAATTTGGGTACTAACTTTGATTTTATAATTGTACAAATATAAATTAAAAAGCCTATATTTTCAGAATAAAAAATGTACCAAGTTTGTAATAACTAATCATCTATACCATGAAAATATGGCTGAGGCTGATAATTAATTAATTTATATGTTAATTATTAATATGTATAGACGGTACCCACTAAAAAACTGATTATTTCGTTATTCACTTATTCATTTCGGGGGGAGGGCTGCAGTCTCATTAGCCCCCCTGGCTACGCCACTGGTACCTATATATAGTATTGTAGTGCATCGGCATAAACTGGGGGTGAGGCGCGACTGCCCGCCTTGGTATAAATCAAAGGGAGCCATGACCTCTTGATATTTTGTGAATTATTTTTTTTATAATTTGTATTATATTTATTGCGATTAGATACCTAATCTCGGATCTATTTGTTTGATTTGTTTTAATGTACATTTCAGAACCAATGAATTTATACAATAGTATTTTTTCAAATTGATGGTGTTAACCCCTCTACTTTATATACTTCACTAGTTCACTGAATTGAATAACGAAGTTATATATTATATAATATATACCTACTATGTAAATATATACAGTTCATGTAATATTTTTGTTTGCCCCCCTCCATGAAAACTGGCCGAGTTACGCCCATGTGGTAGTGTATAGAGATACGCAGATTTATAAAATACACCAATACAAACGGTTTTAAATACAAAAAATAATTCATTTAATATAATAAAACGTACCTACTATTTTGCCTATAAAATATTATGTATTACGCGTATTGTGCGAACGCAATATTGAAAAAAAGGTAGCGAGCCGCTGGGTGTTGTGGATATATAGCTTAAGTGAATTACTTGGATAAAGATTTTAGAGTTTTGTTTTTATTATAAATTTGAAAGCAATAATAAATCATTGCATTCGATAAAACGATTCTGAGCTGAGCTTCGGTGTAATACACTTTGTCTATTTTTTGTACAAAATTAAAGTAACATCTGACGTTGTGTCCAAATTTCAAGCCAATAAACTTAAAATTAACTGTTTTATGAACGAAAAACCTCAAAATCTAAAAATAGCTATAAATAACCTAAAATTAAATGAAACTCTTTGAAAATTGTTTTGAAGTCGTGTAGTACAAAGATACAATTTTTTTGATAATTTCAAGGCAATAGAATGTTTATTTTCGAAATTATAGCGGAAAAACTATACGTGATATTGACGAAATCCCATTTTTAGCGGTTTTTCGTAATTTCTCGGTAGTTTATCGCGTCACGTTAAAAAACTATTTTGAAATTCGAAAAATGATCTCTCTAAAGTACCTACCAACTAGGCGCGAATTGCTGCCGGAAACAAACTGTGACCGAAGAGATCGGAGCACTCCTTCTGGTCGAAAATCTGTACACAGGATAAAAAAAATAAAAAATAAACATCATTGTAAAACCACCTGCAGATCCCTCGCTCCGTTCAGAATCTAAAATAAAATAAATTTTTCACAAAAAAATGTATTTCGGGAGATATAATATCTAAATAAAGTTTAAATAATATAACGAATTTCTCTTTTTGTATACCTAGTGTATTTATTTAAAAATAAATATCGGAATAATGCAGCACTCGACTAGTTATAATAATGATAGATCATGCGAGGAGAATATTGTATTTTTTCGCGATTTTTTTTTTTAAATTCATTGTTTCGCATTGTTGCAAGCAGTGGCGGTTTTTATGGGGGGCAATGGAGGCGATCGCCCCCCCCTGGGCTTTTTTTTACATATAATATACGTATTTATACAAATAATTATCTGATTATTATTATTTTTTTTTTAAGTTATATAACTTTAATAATTTAGTATTGAGGTCAAGTAAAGTAAACAAAACGATAATAAAATAAAAATATTACAGGAAAATATTCTTAAAAGAATAATACAGAAAAATAATAATATAATAAGTATAACGGTCAGACTAGAACGATATTTTTCTGACAACATCTGCCGAATTATTGGACTGTTATATCGAAGAAAAAATTCGACGGACTGGAAATGGTCAGACTATACCCGGATTTCAGTTGAATTCACCAAAATTATTTGATCTAGAGGTTAATAACTACTATACGGCCAGAAAAAAAAACAAATATTTTGTTTTCATCACAGATATAAAACACTTTTATTGTACCCATATCCGGCGTCGGCCTGTGTACGGCTGAATTTATCGGATACAATGTGATCAGTACAATTTACTTTCATACTTTTAATTTTTCCTTCCGTATTCAGCCAAAAAAAAAAATCGCCCCCCTTGAAGTTTGGCCAAAACCGCTACTGGCTGCAAGCGTGCGAAATCCGTTGCTATAACGCCCAATATAGTTGTTTACGCGGTTTCTAAGGACGACACGATAAAAACGTATTTACAATAATTTCATTACAAAAAAAAATATATATATATTAAGAAATATTCATTTCGTAATCGGGTTTTCTTCAACAAATTACCTACATATATGTATTTTCACGTTTTGTTCTACGGACGTGAATATATAATAAATCAAAACATGTTGACGCTGAGATTCTGGCTTCTTTTGGTTTTGGCATTCTACTTGGGACGTAAGATAATCCGTTGGTCGATAAGAAAATGGACTTCTCAAGAGCGCCGTAAAAAGTTCACGGACGGCAATGTGTCGGCAACGTTCAAATGTAACCGCGACGATTGTTTTAACGTGACCGGTACGTCTTCAGAAAAACTAAAAAAAAAAACGCGTATATGTATATTACAAAAATCATACAAATTGTATATTTGTAAATTTTTTTTTAAAAAAAGCTTTTTGTTCCATATTTATTTTCGGGAAAAAAAAATTCGTATTAAAATATTATATACGTTACTGTTGTGGTCATACAGTGTGTGTAGACACGGCGTGCTGTAGCAAGAACGACGTCAGAGCTGCGAATGACACGAGTAGTGCACCAGTGGACTTTCACGCGCAAATAAACCGACTGGAAAATCAAGTGGACGAGCTCCAGAACAAAATAACGATTATGGAAGCGGAAAAATTGAAATGTAATCCGTATAATATATTTATATATATATATGATATCCGAGAAGCGTTCGTGTCCGGCGCAGTTGTCCAGCTCTAAACGTCTCTCGGCCCGCGATCTATATTATTTATCATATAAAAAAAAAAAAAAACAAACCGTGTCGACTAATCTCTAATAATTTCGTACTGACTGAAAGTGGAAATCGTCGTTTAAAAAAAAGTTTATCTTTTCTTCGGTTTGATCGCGTTCCACACAGGCAATCATGCTATACGGGACCGGGACGAATAATATTATAACGTATAATAGCAGGAAGAAAACGCATATTGTTTCGAGTCTTTCCCTGGGCATTTGTCACAAAATCGCAAATTGACACGGTTAGGTATAAAATACAATTTTTTTTTTGTCCCCTACGAATTCGTCCAAAAAATCGATTGCATAATTTGTGTACTTCAAAAGACCGACCGCGTTTCGCGAATGACCCGAGTCCTATATATCGCGTACGCGAGGAGTAATATGCTGAGATATAACAATAATGTATACATTTTTTAATAACTGGTTTTTGAAATCCGATATAATTCTTCAGCGCGAGTTTAAATTTTAAAGAATTAAAAAAAAAAAAAATTCGTTTTTCAGCCGAAAAGGAAACGAGTGACCTTCTACAGAATTTAATAGAAAGAATTGACAGGATAGAAAAATACAATATGATGACCGAAATCACAACGCAGAGTATGTATTAATTTTTTTTTTCTACATCGGAAACGTCCGTTATTTTCACGACAACCTTTTTTTTAAACTCTGAGCGAAGCGACGAAGCAGTTATTATTATCGGTTTTATACACTGATGTTTATTTTTTTATTCTTTTTTTTCTGCTTACGACTTTTTGACTAGTAGAAACGCTCCGATCGTTACTCCACACGTTTCGGTAGCAAATTTTGCTGGTGTGTCACTTTAGAGAGAGATCGTTTTTCGATTTTCTCAATAGTCTTCTCAACGCGGCCCCCAAAAAACTACCAAAACAGTTTTGTACAAAAAAACGGGCAAGACGCGGTTTTGTCAAAATTCGTTCTAATTGTATTTCTCCGAAATATTTAATATGTTTTTCCGAATATATTATATCGATAATATTTATCTTTAGGAGATCCAGACAAATCCGAAGAAAGTATGAACGGGAAAATGGACAAATTAAAGATTGAAATCGCGACTGTTCAAAGTAAATAAAAAAATTGTATTTTTATGCGTGTTAAAAAAATCAATTATAATAGCTATTATCCTCTTATAATTATCCTCTTTGACGTTTTACAGTTAATAACGCCGGAGACCCTTTCCAACGATCTTCAACCACATCAAAACCGGCTGTACCACCACTTACAGCTCTGCTAGCATTATCGTCTGATTACATGACGACTGATGTAACACAGTCTCCGGTAATGTCATTAAAGCCAACCTGTCCAGGATTGTTGAATAGCGATAAAACTAGAGTTCCGGACACGTGTACGGTACATAAGGAAACCGGGTCGAAAGCAATTTCTGGAGAATGCAGTTCGGATAATTGGTCAGATGATATTTTGAATTCATACTTCCGCTACTTCAAAGGCCAACACCGGGCCTTACCAGTCACGTTGAATAATGATGAAACTGAAATTTTTTCAACAACCAGTCCAGAAATGCAGGTGTATGACCGTGACAATGGTGTTCAGGACACGCAGTTCGTGCTCCATGAGACTGGACCTGAACCAAGCCCAGAAAACTCGGTTGATATGGTCAGGGTAACGTGGTAAATATATAGATTTAAAAAATTTTTTTTAACTTAAATTTTAATGATTTTTTTCTCATTAACAGGTGTGTCATCACGCTTAATACATTTCGTCTTGATATAGTCGTGAAGTTTTTATGGACATTTGTAAGGTAAAAACACATCCAATAATCTATATTTCGTGTTTTTTTTTAAAAATTTTATTTGATTTCCGAGTTTTATCATTTAAATTTTTTTTTTTAAAGGAATTTATTTACGTCGTAAAGGAGATTGTCGGCAATCAGTAGCCGGAGGGTAAATGAACGGTCTATTATAAAGAACTTATTTAATTAGACGATGAAGTATGTGTTACTTATAGATGAAATTTCAACTATCGAGGACAAATGACTCGTGGAAATGAAAGTAGTATTTATCCCATCGAAAATATAAATGTGAAAAATGAGCCAAGTCATCACGCTTAATACATTTCGTCTTGATATAGTCGTGAAGTTTTTATGGACATTTGTAAGGTAAAAACACATCCAATAATCTATATTTCGTGTTTTTTTTAAAAATTTTATTTGATTTCCGAGTTTTATCATTTAAATTTTTTTTTTTTTAAAGGAATTTATTTACGTCGTAAAGGAGATTGTCGGCAATCAGTGGCCGGAGGGTAAATGAACGGTCTATTATAAAGAACTTATTCAATTGGACGATGAAGTATGTGTTACTTGTAGATGGAATTCCAACTATCGAGGACAAATGACTCTTGGAAATTAAAGTAGTATTTATCCCATCGAAAATATAAATGTGAAAAACGAGCCAAGTTCGGTATTGTCGACTTCAGCGATAAAAGAATTGAAATCTAAATAAGTATCAATAGTTCTGTAGAAGTTCCTTAAATCATAGTTAGAGAAATGTAGCCTAAAAATCTCCTACATTTTTGTAGCTATGATTTAAAGAATTTCTATAGAATTATTGGCACATATTTAGATCTCGATTTTTTCACCGCCGAAGCCGACAGTCCCGAAATCGATCCCTTTTTCACATTTATGTTCTCTTTGGGGGGGATATCATTAATTTTTGTAAAGTTTCATTTTCTTTATTTAGGTAGATATATTACTCAATGTTTTTTTCCTGCGTCGCTGTTTACCCGAAAAGAGAAAGCGCTTTATAGGACTGCCCTCTACACGAAACAGACTACGCAAATCACCATTCTGATACACTTCGATCCTTATGGGATTCAAACATGGCCGGCGCGAATAAATGCCGAGTGAGGGGGTGTCAAATAAGTGAAATTGCCGACTTCGGTAAAAAAAAAAAAAAGTAGCGAGCCGCGGGGTGTTGTGGATGTCGTTTAAGTGAATTATTTAGATAAACAGTTTAGAATTTGAAAGCAATGATAAATCATTGTAGGTATTCAATAAAACGATTCTGACCTCTGACACCAATACCTCAAAAAAAGAAACAATCGAAAATTTAAATTCAAAAAATAACCTTCAATAAAAATAAAATTGCTAATAAAAAAAAAAACCAAATAATCCAATCGAATTCTTCTACGAGAAACCGGGAAAAACTAGAAGACCAATTAAAACCGGCAATCGATACTTTTCTTCAAAATAAGGACTTTCCCGACAATATTGGCCACTCAAGTGAAGGAATTGATAATTTTTCAAATAAAAATATAAATATCCACTACCTATATATATATATATATATATGTAAACGAATTGGAACAAAATATATACGCGATTGAATTATTAAACGCGTAGTTGAAACGGTGAGGCTATACGAAATAGATCGCACTGATATGAAAAAATTCGGAGATTTTTGTAGTCTATACTCGATTACTAAACTTAATATTTCCATCTCTTCTTCTTATTTTTTTTCCTTTTTGTACGTATTTTTCGCTTGTAAAACGTTCGGGCGCTTCTTTCGGAGATTTCACCATTCGATCCGGCGAAGAAAAAATAAAAATATCCTCGAGAATTTATATAGTAACAATTAGTAAATTTTATCTAGTGAAAAGTGTAATTTTATTTTCGCTATGTTCGGTTTGGGTAAATACAATATACGTGTGAAACCCGGCGACGGTATCGTTACTGTTTATTTTTTCAAGGTTTCCATCGCAAGACTATTATATTATTATACACGAGTCGTCCAGTTGCAAAAGGACGTATGTCCAAACAAAGTTTTCACAAACAACGAAAAACTGATGTTTCCTTTAATATTTTATAAATCGCAACCATTTTTTTTTTTTTTATAAATACTTCAAAAAATACAATTTAATCATAGGCGGAACTAGGTCTTTGAACTAGGGGGCTAATTTTTATAAAAACATTTATACAAAAATATATACGTTTTAATTTTATTAAAGTTCTATAGAAAATACCGTACATTTTTAATGTAGTCAGGTTGCCTTTTTGGGGGGCTAAATTGGTGACTTGGGGGGGGGCTAAGCTAAGCCTGGCTCCCCTAGTTACGCCTATGAATTTAATTATTCGTTGACTATATAAATCGTGGACAAATAGTTTTTTAGATAATTGATATTTTAATTTGAACATATTCCATTTTGCAACTACAACTAAAAATAACGGAGTTTTTTTTTTATTATTTTCAATAATAAAGTTATTATTATAGATAACATTTTCTTTGATTATAAGTCATTATCAAACGTGTGTTAGCATCTGCAGTGTTGCCGTACGACCATTACAAACAATAAATTTAATTTAAACAGGCTGAAATAGTTATTAATGTATATGGACATATTACTTTTTGTTACGGTTTTAAATTTTTAACGCTGTCCGTACAAACACACGGGGACTTACTACGTTTTGAAACTGTGTTTCAAAACTTAAGGACATACCACCTTTTGTTACAGAACTGATGACGGACATACCTCCTTTTGAAACTAAACTGCATTTTTGCATGATTAATTAAATAGGATATATTTAATTTTGAAACCCACAATTTTTACACGACAAAGAAGGGCTAATTATTAATCATGATAACGCAAAATTTTTTTATTTTTTGGACATACGTCCTTTTGCAACTGGACGACTCATATACAGTATACGTACCTATCAGTGCCGGTGCTAGGTTTTGCGGGGCCCGGGGCAAATCATATTGGAAGGGGCCCCAGTTTACAAAATACTGAGTATTTAAAACATTACACAATTCTACAAAGTTAAATTTGTTTAGTATGACTTAAAAAAAAAAAATTCTATAATATATACTAGAGGTCTATAAGTACCTAATACAACTTACAAGAGAATATAGCACGGTTTTTCGTTTGATTATCGGTTTTCAGTTATTTCGATATAAAAAAAAAAAATCACTTTTTAAACAAATGATTTGTTACATAAGAACTCCACGGACAGAACCTTGTCACCAAAATGTATGTAAAAGACAAATGTAATTACTTTATACCTATACCCGCACTAAGATTTTTCAAACATTACGCGTAATTCATCAGTGCATTATCCATTTCAAACATTATATTCTATATAATTCTATAATATTCTATATGAATTATTATTGAAATTTGTATCACGAACTATTAATGATAACTCTCTAAACCTGTACCTAATTCACGACTGGAAAAGAGGCTTTTTAAATATCGTTTCATTATAACATAATTACTTACAGCGGGTCCGGGGCGTGTGCCCCGCCCTTGCGCCGGCCCTGACTCCTGGTAAGTGGTATACCTATAGTCGGTATAGACGAAGATTTTCTAATTTTTACGGTTCAGTCGAGGGTCGAAAATCGTACGGGTTTCTTACCCGCATGCAGTAACAACCATACACCTGCACCTCCTGTCGCTTCTCGTCCTTAAATTAAAAAAAAAATCCTCAAACACGCCCCCTTCTACAACACGCTGCACACGCCGCGCAGGGATTCATTCGAATTTTCCACACACACACACGCGCGCGTATCGTTCGGCATATTTCCGGGTGACGGCGGCGGCGCGGGAAAAACTGTTTGCGGGGAAGTCTGTTTTTTTTTTCGGGTGGTGGGGGGAGGGGCGGGCACGGCGGCGTTTTGAATATTCCAACGCAGTGATTCCCACGCCGGCCATATATCACGCGCTGGCGGAGGCCGCGGAGAAAAACGATTTACCGACGGGTGGGCCGGCCGGCCGGCCGGTGCCGTGCGCGTTTTCCGATTGCTATTCCCAGATTGAATTAAAACGCCGTTAAGTTCGCATCGTGCGGGATTTACCCTAAATTTTTTAACGCCGCGACCGGGGCCAGCGTTCGCGGCGGTGCACAACGCGCCCGGCACTGTGGTATGGGGCACGGGGAGGGTATAAACTGCAATAGTGTGTGTTGTGTGTGTATATAAATACTGCGCTCACACACCCTGTTTGTGTAATATACACGCCGCGGATGTTTTATTATAATTTATATTTGCAGAATATTATATTCGTCGTAAAATCAAATTCATCGCGCGTATATATACATATATATGTTATGCGTGTTTGTATAATAAAATAATAAAAACGAAAGAAAAATCGAATTAAAGGGTTTAGCGCGAGCTGCGGGATGTGCGTTATATTGTTGCGAGAAGAAAGAAATTCGAAAAACTATATTATATGAGTCGTGCAGTTGCGAAAGGACGTAATAGTATGTCAAAAAAAAAAGTAGAAACAATTTTGAAAGGTAACGAGCCGCGGGGTGTTGTGGATATCGCTTAAGCGAATTACTTGGATAATGATTTTAGAGTTTTGTTTTTATTTTAAATTTGAAAGCAATAATAAATCATTGCGTTCGATAAAACGATTCTGAACGGAGGTTCGGTGTAATACGCTTTGTCAATTTTTTGTACAAAATTAATTGACCGCGAAGCCTTAATGTACCTGCTGCGGATCAAGAACCCGGGGAAAAAAAGCGGCCAAGAGAAAGACCCCGTTAATAAACGGATAGAGTGGTCAAGGATGCAGAGGAAATGGACAATGGGATAGTAATGACAAGGAACCGTGACAGTATTGAAAAGACTCGGTAGAAACGTGTAAAATGCCTTGGAGGCCTGCAGTCGAGCTCAAAATATTAATAAATTTTAATATATATAATATATATAAGTATATACGAATCAATACATGCGATCGAGCCCCGAAGAGCGTATTATTAGAAAAATTAAGAAATGCGCGTTATACGAGTTGTCATCCAATAGCTGGTATCACCGTAGAAGAAGTTCGATAAAAAAAAGCCACTTCATCCTGTAGGAACGGACTGGAGACGAATGCCGGTTAAAAGTGGCCACATCAATGTGAACCTCAAGAATATTGGCTTGTGCAGGGTATACATAAGGAGAAAAAACACAATCACACTCCATAACTAATTATTATTTTTTTATTTTTAAATCGTTTTATCGACTTATTAAAAACAAAACAAATTAAAACGAACGTTTTATTTCCCCTTTAATTTTCACTAACAAAGGTAAAATTATCGATTATTTCTTCATCGTTAAGTTCGGCAAGTACACGATATCTTTTTCGCAGGACATGAGCGTAAATTACTGTGAATTATTTTGACCAAACGAATTTCTTAATCGTTAAACACTGCGCGTTACATATAGTAAAACGTTCTATGCGCCTAAAATCACACACACACACACACCGAAGTCGTTCGCGTTCTACGTCGTTCACGCTTGACCGCCGTGACAACACTGAGCTGTCCGGTGGTTTCGGACCGCTATTTATAAGCGCCTTTCTGCCACGCCCTCTATGTTGTTTCGTAGCGCTATCTGGTGACTACTTTCTTTTCCTGTTTAATTACGGTCGGCTGACGCGCTTTGTCGCTGTATGCGGGTGTTTAGTTTGACGCTGACCGAGCGAGCGACCGTATGCGCGTAAGCAATCGTTATTTTTTATTTATTATTATTGTTATTATTATTTATTAATAATATTATTTCGCGTATTTCAGTGAAATGAAATTAACATAAGGTCATGTTAGGTCAGAGATATACTACATTTAAGACGCACTGGACTTCGATTCTCAAAATTTTATTTCTAAAAGCTATGATAAGAGTTCGAATATGAACAATTTTTACAATATTTAAAAAAAATTTTTTTTTTATAGTTTTTTTATTAAAGTAATCTAAAATCGAAGTCCAATGCGCCCAGCAGAAAGTCTTCCTTTTTCCAACTACTACAAAATTAGCGAAATCGGACAATTCTAGAAGGCGTGAGAGTTTTTCTTGTAAAGTATATAATATCGAGCTTTTTATTTTCTGTCTGTCGGTGCTGTTGACCTGTGAAAAATAAAATGATGAGAATTGAAGTCCAGTGCGCCCTGCAAAATATTTTCCTCTTTCCAACAAAAAAAAAAAAATATATCGAAATCGGATCACTCTACAAGGCGTGAGAGTTTTTCCAGTAACGTATATATTTCAGTAAAATATACAGCCGTACAGGTCGGGTGCAGGCTCCTTAATATTAAAATTCAAATATATATATATATATATACACGCATATATCAGTTAACATAATCGATCGTTCATTCATACAAATACGTTTTTCAACAATTTATATACGAAATCTGAAGTCGTTTGTCTCATTCTATATACGCGTAAGTATTATTACTATATTATCCCGTTCCAGAGTTATCGGTCCTTCAGTGTGAGAAGGGGAGATGGAGAAAATCCACTCTATCTCGAATTATGAGTTTAACGAGCGTTTATAGCAAACAAAATGTGTCCACACGATCACCAATTTTGAAATTTTAAGTCTTTTGCTCATATGTGTTTTACATTTTTGTTTCATAAAATTGGTGAAATACTAAGGTCTATATCCACGGCTTCCCTACTTGGGAAATTCCAAACTCTAACTTCGAACATCGTTTCAGCTAGCCTTTCTTCTAAATTTTTTAGGAACTAGTTTATAAATTAAAACTGAAATGTTAGGTCGTAGGGTATCATTGGTATTCGAGGAGCTAAAACTTTTTTTGGTTTCCACTCAGTGAAGATTGTGTACTCAAGTAAACAATTTTCCAACGATTTAATTGTAATTTTGTGCTTTTGCGTAATTTTGTGGGCTTATTATATTCGTATTGTAACATTATTATAATTGGTTATAAACTTTACGCTTTATGGCTCAATATTCATCATTAACAGTATCATTATTATTGTAACTATATTTTATTAGAAACATATAACTCAGTTGAGATGTGTTGGAACACAAATATATTGTAACTCAACTTAGAAATCGAGTTCACAATATTATAAACAATTAAGGATTTAATATTTTACTATACCTATTTATTCGTATTCTTTGGATATTTTGTATGGTATAAAATAATGGTTTATTTTCTACAGACATTAAGAAAATAAGCATAAAAATTTGCTTCAATGTATGTTATTTCCATTTTTACGTTTTCATTTCATATATTTTCCACTATACTATTCATTATTTACGGGAAAACATTTATTGTATAGGTAGGTATGTGTCTAAAACGTCTCTCGATTTTTATACGATCAAAATATTAATTTTTTTTTTGGCAGCAGATACTGAATATGTTTGTTAAAATCTACATTAATACTTGAAACCGTAATTATATAATTATTATAATCTGCGTGCCAGAACTAGAAGATTTTAAAGTCTTCCTTTTCCATTTTTTATTTTTTAATTTTTACTACTACAAAATTAGCGAAATCGGACAATTCTAGAAGGCGTGAGAGTTTTTCTTGTAAAGTATATAATATCGAGCTTTTTATTTTCTGTCTGTCGGTGCTGTTGACCTGTGAAAAATAAAATGATGAGAATTGAAGTCCAGTGCGCCCTGCAAAATATTTTCCTCTTTCCAACAAAAAAAAAATATATCGAAATCGGATCACTCTACAAGGCGTGAGAGTTTTTCCAGTAACGTATATATTTCAGTAAAATATACAGCCGTACAGGTCAGGTGCAGGCTCCTTAATATTAAAATTCAAATATATATATATATATATACACGCATATATCAGTTAACATAATCGATCGTTCATTCATACAAATACGTTACTACAAAATTAGCGAAATCGGACAATTCTAGAAGGCGTGAGAGTTTTTCTTGTAAAGTATATAATATCGAGCTTTTTATTTTCTGTCTGTCGGTGCTGTTGACCTGTGAAAAATAAAATGATGAGAATTGAAGTCCAGTGCGCCCTGCAAAATATTTTCCTCTTTCCAACAAAAAAAAAAAAATATATCGAAATCGGATCACTCTACAAGGCGTGAGAGTTTTTCCAGTAACGTATATATTTCAGTAAAATATACAGCCGTACAGGTCGGGTGCAGGCTCCTTAATATTAAAAATTCAAATATATATATATATATATACACGCATATATCAGTTAACATAATCGATCGTTCATTCATACAAATACGTTTTTCAACAATTTATATACGAAATCTGAAGTCGTTTGTCTCATTCTATATACGCGTAAGTATTATTACTATATTATAGTCTCGAATGTGTTTAGATAAAATAATATGTTTGACGAATAAACCACCATGACTATTCAAAATTAAACGAATCGATCAAAAGAACATTAAAAAAAATACGTTAATGCGAGAGGGATTTATAAGTCAATAATTATTAAAATTACGTTAATATATTAAACCAATTTTTTATCAGTTAATTTTAACTTTTTATTTATTAACTCGCGTTAAGCCTTGCTTATAATCGCGAATCGTTTTGATCAACAAAATATTTATATAAAAACGCGTATATTTCACGAATTATTATTTATTGCGTTTAGTTTGAACATAATATTTTTGTGTAAAAAAAAAAAACGCCGAAGCTATAGGTCACAGAAACAAATCTAATAAACGCATTTTCCACATTAATTACGATGTTTATTTTTAATACTGCTTACAACTGTACGTTTTAAATCTACGAGTACAATATATTTCTATACAAATGTTTTATAATCGCTTATTATACAATAGTTTCTATTGATTTACACGAAAATATTTGTACCGTTTATTTAGATTATACGACCAACAAAAATATTATACGGATAGAATTTATATTTTACATATATTATATACTCACTGCAACTCTTCTACTAATTACGCCTATAGTAATTTATAGGCATGCGCACGGTGAAAGCAGCTGCCGCCACTGTAATTTTTTTGGTACATTTTCTAGAATTATCGACTCCCTTAAAACGTCTACAATGATAATAACTCATTATTGTGGTAAGCCGTTCTGTCATATACTATAGTTATCAGGGGCGTCATTTCAGTTTTTTTTCGGTTGTGCGAAGTTTCAAGCAGGCCACTTTGAAATGTCACCAGGCCATATAAAATTAGATATATATATAAGTACGCATTATCCGGCTTCTAATTTTTTCCATAGATCATGAAAGGCAATCAACATAAATATAATAATAACTAATAAGAACAATTTAAAAACTAAAAAATAATAAATAATCGATTACTTTGCCTGTGAAAACCATTAAATAATGCGTAAACAAATTGAAGATGACAAACGTAGCAAAAAAAAAAAAAGAAGAAAAGCCTGTAATATTTACATTTATATTTTATATTTAAAACTTTTGTACAATCATAAGGCTCTAAGAGAAAAAAAAAGATTATATTTTAAATAAGAGGATACCGGCAATTTTTAATGAAGTTTAGCAAATACATCTACAGCTTTTTCTAGATTGATATTGTTAACTTCTTCTTTACCAACATTAAGTACCGTTACAAAATCAGGCCAATCGGGACAATATTAAAAGTAAGGGGAGCTACCACACACCCTGCCCCCCCCCAAATGACGACCCTGCTAGTTATATATTCGTGAGTTGGTAGAATCGACATACAGTTGATTGTGACGAAGCAATAGAGAAATGTCGAAAGAGATGTACACATATGTGTATATGGTCGATGGAAATGTAAACGCTTTATTCATTTTAAAAGTGTAATCCACTGGACTATATGATTTTATTTTATAATTATTTTTAAATAAAAAATAAATTTTTATTGTGTTTAAGTGATTCCGGTGTAGTGTGAGAGACAAAACCCCCCCCCCATATTTTTTTCTAAATAATAATGAATCGTAGTAGTTGATCGATTTCAGTAGAATACTGTATCGATAAAAAAGCTTACTGCAGTGAGAAATATCTCCAAACAGCAGCCTGCAAACACCCTACGCACGCCGCCGAATACAATTTATTTATTTGTGTATTTTTAAAGATAAAGTAGTCTGCGTGTTTGGAACGGTTATGGTATTTTTGCATTATGTTTTAATCTTGGGCGAATTTTTTTTTTCAAGGATATTATTAATATATAAAAATAGGGTCTCAAACGATTTAATGTATAATTTTGTATTAATAAAAAGTTTTAATGTTCACGGTCATACAACTATGTATGCGCACGCTTATAATACGCTATACTACCTATATAATAATAATATCATGTATAATATTTTTAAATTATAAATTATAACTATATATTGTTAGCTGATAGTTATATATATTTTTTTCTTTCTCGAAATAATTAGGTTTCAGAGTAAAGCGTATTGTTATAGCTGTTGTTATACTAAAAAAAATATATATATATAAATAATCGCGAAAATTGTACACGTTTAAATTAAAAATGTATTTTCGACTTGAAAATGTTTTATAAAAGTTTACAATTTATTTCTATAAACTTATTTTATACGTTTTATATTATTTAATATATATAAATATAATATTAAATAATAATCGTTATTATATTATTAAAATATTAATTAATAATATATATTATACATTTTATCAAATCACAAGTGTTTTCAATTATCATAATGTACAATATATAATATATTGAGTACAACAAATGGACGTACGAGTTAATACATTATAATGTCATACACGCGTGTTATATTAATAACGAATTAAGCGTTATTAATTGTCAGTGTATAATAATTATATAGTATACGTATATGTATTATCAGAACACTAAATAATATAGGACTGGGAGAACAAAAAAAAAAAAAAAACATCAATTATTATTATTATTACTACAGTTATAAACGATAAACCACAACATTTGGAAATTTAAATTTACATTTCAAACGCAACGCGGTATACGCCGATTCGAATTAGCATATTATATTAATAATGTGAAAATGTCAATAACAATAACAAAGGGGGGACGGGGGAAACACACCTATACAAATTATTATTAACGTTAAACGATTTCTTGGTCTCTGCTAATGGCTTCGGCGTGTTTTTTAGCTTTTAACCGTAAGTCGGCTATGCTGGAGTTTTTGGTTAATAGTCTGTCTTGATGTAGTGCCGCCAGAGCAGCCAGACTCAGACCGCCCGGAGGATACGGCGCAGGACACAAAACGCCTCTTCCCATGGCTACCGCGTAATGCAACTGCAATAAATATTTATTTCTCTCTGATATTACGCACAACAAACACGACATGATGTACAATGTACTAGCAAATATTTCGATGTACAAGATTTCCGTCGATTCGTTGTTAGATTCGGAACGTATTAGTTCAAAATACGTTTGAAAAAAAAAAGTGTAATTTTTTTATTTTATTTTTATTTTTTGCTATGTCTGTCTATATGTCTAAATAGGTATTCCGCAATTATCAAACCAAAACCGTAATGTTATTATTAATAATATTACGCTATTTGAAATTTTGGATTTTTTTACTTTTTCATAGAAATTTTTGACAGAACAAAAACAAAAAACGTTCGGATCATTTTAGAATAAAATGTATTCGATATATTTTTTATACGTCTACCCTGATTCGGAATAATCGTACTCCAATTACAGTCGTTGAAAATTACATTTTAAAAGTAAAATTTTTTTTAAAATTATATAAAATACGCGTAAATAACCACGAGGAATTATTGAAATAAACTCGTAAGCAAAAAAAAAAAAAAAAGAAGCGTTTTTACGAAATTCGTCGGAATAACGCGGGACTATACAGAGCTGAAATAAAGGACTATCCTGTATGAAACCGACGTGTATTATGGTCTTATCCTGTCTTAAATCGCATCAAAAATAAAATACATATCGGTACAGCAGTTATCCAAAAGAAAACACTAACAATTACCTGTTGTGCAGCGGTCAGGATAGCCGGGTCGAAGGCAGAAAAAGCTGCCGCGGCCGCAGCCGAGGAGTTGAACTGCATTTGAGGCAACCTGGGCACGTTCACATACGGAGCCACTCGGCACGGTTCCAGAGGCGTAGAAACGTTCTGGTGCATCATTAGGCCTATAAATTATATAAAAATACAACGAGGTCCTGCAGGAGGCACGTATTTGTGTAGGGGGAGGGTGATAGGAACGATAGTTTCCCACGTACAATATTATCAGTGGCGGATTCAATAGGGGGCTCTAGGCCACTTCCCATTGGCAGTTATATGTATATTCGTAGTTATAATAATATATGATTAAAAATCGTTTAAAATTAAATAATACACTTTTCAATTTTTCATGTTGGAAAAATTCGAATAATACTTTATTTAAAGGTCTAACATCAAATCCTAAATATTGCGCTTACAAAATTACACATGGAGTTAAATCACACGCCACCTGTCACACTTCTGGGGCGACGATAGCATTGCTTCGTAAAAAATTTCATGGCCGAATTCTTTCCCTCCGCGGTGATCAACAATGGCCACCAAGGTCGTGTTATTTAACTCGGGTCTGATACGTTTGCCCAACAATACATATTCCAGACAATATATTTTTATTATTATTATTATTATTGAAACTGTGTATAATATATACAATTAGTCTCGACGATTGAAGACACTACAATTATCAGGTTTTATATAAGCTGCCCAGAATTCTGATGGTGGCTATAATGACAGTAGGTGATTTAGAAGAAAGTATATGATGAATATAGAAAGGAGTATTGAGGGAATTCAATAAAGAGTGAAAGCGTCTGCGTTCTGAAGACAAAGAAGGGCAGTTGAAAAGAATATGATTAATGTCACAAATAGCAGGGAAGTTATGAAGAATACAATAAGAGGAGAATCATTTAGGGTTCCAGACAAGATACTTACCGAATTTTGACTGACCAATATTTTTCCTGTATTCGTTATTAAATTTTATTTAGAAAACTTCTAAACACACGCATGGGTTACAAAGCCAGACCTGTATTACCGTAATACAATAGACAAGGTGCCAATATAGCAGAGGTGCCTATATTTGTCATCAATTAGATTTAAACGATTGCCGGATTTTACGTCAATTCTTATATATAAATACGTCAATAGTGTGATATAAGATTTTCATTTCCAAATGAACCGATAGATGATAGACAGATAATAATTGTGTAAACGTTCGTACTCAGTACTCACTTCGCTACGATAGTGTTATAACTCATAACTATTAATAGTAGTATATACTTTTATTAAATATAATTTTTATAAATCAAAATACGGCACAAATTGTGAAATTGTTTCATCAAATAAAGGCAATATAAAACTGGTTAAAAACGTATTGTCGGGCAAACGTATTGTCGGGCAAACGTATTGTCAGGCAAATGTAGTGTCGGGCAATCTAGTGTCGTGAAAGTGAACTGATACCATTTAACTCTATGTGACTTTTTTCTTTGGGGCTTCATAAAATCGCAGGTTTATGAAAACAAACCGCAAACTTTATTGGATCTCAAGCAACAAATTCAACGGGTCATCAGCGAACTCGATGGGCAAGTGTTTGAAAACGTGATAAAGAATTTCATCGGCAGAGTTACTGCGTGCCGAGCAAGTATAGAGAGGGTCATATGCACGATATCGTGTTTCACACTTAAACCTCAGCTCGTAGTGAAACGATGACACATATCACACAATATAAGGCAGTGGCGTGTTGAAGGGGTAATTTAGGAGCAATTGCTCCTTCAAAATTGGTGGTGGGTGGGTGGGTGAGTAGGTACTAGATAATAAGTACCGGGTAATGGATTTAGTAGGTACTATAAATATCGTAATACTATACACTCTGCCACTGAGGTGTCAGACAATCATAATATACTAGTTCATAGTTTGTAGTTGTTAAACTTCATTCAATCACGGTTACTACATTATTAGACGCTAGATGTCAGAATTGAGAATGTGATCGAAGGATTTCGCTAGAGATCCTCGTTCAGCAGTGCTAAATGACGGCCGGTTTGAGTGCAGCGCGAGGGTGGTGCGAGATTACTGTACAGCGATTTCGGAGTTTTCTCTCTCGCTCTCGTATTATTCTTACGGCCACCGGTCGAGTTACACGGTTTTGGCGAAAAGTTTTGTATCACCAGTTTTGTGAAAAACGTGTTGATATTGTATTATTTTTTGAAGGCGATAATTGGAATGAGGTAGGTCAACCCCCCTCCTTAAAAATCTGAAACGACGCAACTGCAGGTGGTGAGTGATACTTGAAAGGGTGAGTGATACCATTTATTAATCTTTGCTCCTCACCAGAAATAAGTTCAACACGCCACTGATATAAGGTATTTTTTTTTAAATTAAACATTGGTTTATGGCAAAATTAAAAACTGCGTTCTTCGCGAAACACTCTGTAGAAGATTTTGTGAAAATAAAATAAAAAACAAAAAAGTTGCGGGCATTTAATTGTAATTATTACTCACACATAGGTAATATTATTATTTTTACGTTTAAGTCACTTCTTACACTAAATTTTACCAATTTATAACGCAATTCCGTAATACGATATTAAACTTGCCAGCTGTTTCTACCGTTCTTATTGTAAGTAAATTAAACGAGTACATATAGTACAGGGGCAAAATTAAGAACTGCGTTCTTTATGAAACGCCCTATATATTACACTGTACCTATAGGTATTCGTTTGATGAGAATTTAATTTTAAACGGAAAATTAAAATTTTCATTTTTTCACTGTCTGTATGACTGTAAAACAATTACAAAAGTGTGCGGGGCGGCCCAAATTCGTGGGGTCCCCTGGGCTACAGCCCACTCAGCCCTATCCCCCTTCTCCTAAATCCTGCCCCTGTGTGTGTGTGTGTGTGTAGCAGTTAGGTGTACGCGTATTATATTGTTTCGTACATGCGACGACCGTGTGCACGGGAAGTTTTGCACGGAGATTACAAACAATCCGTACAAACGCCGTACACAACAATTGCAGCGTGTTGCTTAATCAAGTTAAGTGTGTGCGGCGCGCGATACGAGTGATTGTCGCCCCGATTGCACCCCAGTGAGCGATTAGCGGAGAAACTGTTCAGTCTCGCGCGCGCCCGCTAAACGCTATAACCCCGGCGCACACGCGTTTGTATGTCATACGATTTTATATGTATTAACGGAGCGGCCGCCGACCCTCGCCTCGGGGAGGGGGGTTGAAAAAAACCGACGACGTCCGTCCTTCCTTCTCTCTTTTTCTCCCATATCCTCTCCGTTCTTTTTGTATTTTATTCGTTCGTTTGTTTTTTTTTTCATTCGATTACACGTCGCGCCCGCGGAGTGCAACACGCCGGACGGACAATAACACGCGTACACACCGCACAGTGATACGCGCGACATCGGCCGTGCCAATTGTTTCTTTCGGCCCCTCTTCCTTCCTTTTTGTGTCGTCGTTGTTATTATTATTATTATTATTATTATCGTCCATCCCTTCGATCGGCACGCTCACGGTCGTCCCTACACAACGTTTGACCCTGCAACGTTTTTATTCGATTCGGCGCGTCGTTTGTTTTGCCGCCGAAGACAAAAAAAAAAAAAAAAATTTGTATATATTATTATTATTAATATTAATGATCGGACATAAAAACCGTGTTGCGGTACGTTAATCGCGTTCGTATAAATATAAAATTATTACAAAATGTCGAGCGAAATGAAATTATCTTCTCTTATTCTCTTATTTCGCACCGCGCGCAATCACAAACGACGCGATCCTTCAAATCGAGGCAGGCCCGTGCGCAGGATTTCATAATGGGGTGGGGTTGGAAAAAAGATATGTATGAAATGTCTCGCACGTGATTATGAACAACTTTTTAAGTACGCGACACGTCGCGGTCGCGGTTATTGTATTTTGTCGATAACGACTACGACGAAAGCCTATATTAACTAACAGCAAACACGAAGATAACACAATAACAGTGGTGTGCTATTAAGTATAAATTATGTTATGCGTTATTATTTATTACAAATAAGATTCTAAAATATTTAATATAATCGATCAAAAATGAAAAACACGACTCACATTTTTTCGGCAATGGGGGGAGGTTTGAACCCCAACCCCCCCTTGCGCACGGGCCTAAATCGATGTACTATAGTCTACGATATTACACTATTGCGACCGTATAGGGCTCGGAAGTTGAGAAGACGACCTTAAAAACGATTAAAAAGTGACATAAAAAAAAAAATGCGAATACGACCTAAAAACCAAAGAAAAAAAAATGATTGTACGAAATTACGAATCACGGCGTAAAAATATTAATACAAATTAAATTTTTTAGATTCTGAGCGGAACGATGAATCTATTGGTTTTACAGTGACGTTTATTATAATTTTTTCTATCCTATGCGCAGATTTTCGACCAGAAGGAGGAGTGCTCCGATCTCTTCGGTCACAGTTTGTTTCCGGCAGCAATTCGCATGTAGTTGGTACTTTGGAGACGTAATTTTTTTCGATTTTCTCAAAAGCGCCTAAAAATATAACTGAAAAACGCTAAAAATGCAATTAATCGATTGTCGTTTATTTTTCGTAATTTTCAAACTAATAGTCATAGAAACCTGAAATTTTCACCAAATATGTAACTTTAGACTGTAGTTACGAGAAAATTAAGCTCCGCTCAGAATCGTTTAATATCGAACGCAATGATTTATCACTGCTTTCAAATATAAAATAAAAACAAAACTCTAAAATCTTTATCCAAGTGATTCACTTAAGCGATATCCACAACGCCCCGCGGCTCGTTACTTTAAATTAAATTTTTTTTTTTAAATTTATAAAATACAAATCATAAAAAAGCTCACAAATTATACTGAAAATGATCGCGCTCTACTATAAGAGCTTGTTTGATGTTGTCGAAATCAAATGAACGATTATTATCGGATAGTAAATAATTTGTATTTAGAAAAACTTCTCTCCGCGTCCACTGAAGTGATTGGAGAACATTTGAAACGAGCCGAATCTTCAGCACGATTTTCGGCGTTTCGAAAAATTACGAAAAAATAATAAAATATACTTGAATTCGTCGTTACAACGACTACAGTCGGTGACACGAGATCGGACATTTGAAATGTCCAACTGTTAAATCGCCTAATGGTCGACAATAGAAACGACAAGAAGTGAAGCGATCGTGTAAGAGATTGCAACATCAATAGCTACGGGTATTTATGTACATCAGTGGGTTTTATTTTAATAAACTCGTTATTTTTCTTTAAACGATTTCACGGGGAATTGAGTAAAAACGACTTAAAAATGTAGTAAAATGACTTGAAAATGTCGAAAACCCCCAGGAAAAATCGTATCTACGCCGCTGGGTAGGGTATCATATTAGATTGCAATTTGGTGTAAGTATCATAATATATTAGACCGACAATTCTCCTGTAAGTAACATATTTTATTGTGATAATATATATATATAACATTCAGGCGTTTGTTTTTATGTTTTTTTCTTTCCTTTTGGACGATTTTTCTTTAAAACTCCATTAAGCGTTATACCGCAGTGTACGATACGATTTCGCGATTACAAAAGTTATATACGCGCTACGCAATAATACAATTTAAAAACGCATTTATTATTATAATTTTTAAAATATGATTTTCACCGTTTTGTTTAGAGAGAGAGAGAGAGAGAGAGTCGCCTTCCCTCGCGGGTCCCCGTTTTATTTTAAACATGCGCACTGTTATATATTTTTTTAATTCAAAGAAATCGTGAGTATTGGTATATACACAACCCCCGTCTCGATAATCTATTTTAAAGTGATAAACGCCTAACGTTTTTTTTGATACGAAATTAAACGCGCGGATATATACTGTCTTCATTTTACTCCTTAAACTTCAAAGATAATTATTTTGGAAGGGGTTCTTTTTAATACGCAAAAATTCCTATGGAAATATAAACAGATAATATTTAATAACAAGTTTTTTTTTTTTTTTGTATCTCTATCGTCGATCTGAACGACACACCGTCTTTAGCTCCATCGGAAACGCGTAGGAAATCTCGTTTGTTTGCGCGTTTGTAAGTGCAAAACATGCCTAGGAGCGAATGACATTTTTACAAGTGTGTTTTCTAGGCTAAGGATTCGATGAGGAGGACAAGAGGGCATAAAGAAGAATTTAATTGATTAGAATATAGATTTTACATCATTTTTTATTTATTTTTATTTTTTCGCACTGCGCATTTGTGATTTTGTAGTGCGCATAAAAATCGGGAATGGCGATTCCCTCCTACAGACTTTACGATTTTCCATTATTCTCATGATATTCTAAACACTATTATTTTTATGATATTATTTTAATACGCTTATCATAAAAGCGATTATGTTCGGTTGTTTTCCTAAATACTTCGCTCAAATATATCTTTGAAAATATAGAAATTTCTAATGTTTCTTATCGATTTTAAGAGCTGTAAATAACAATTTAGTATACGGTTTCATGGCAATTTCATAGACATATTTTACGTAACGTAATATAATTTTGATAATATTCGTTAAAAGCCGTAAATTCGTAATAACGAAAAATATGTAAATCTGAAAATAATCTACCGGAAAATAAATATAATAAATAAATGATCGTATTTATAGACAGAAGTCAGTAAATATATAACAGTACACACAAACAGTGGAATATCGATTAAATTGTCGAAACGCAGTTGAATGAAATAAAACGTTCTGATTAATTATTATCTACACAATATAATCTAACTTTTTATTAAAAACTATAAATAAAATATAATATTTAATGATACGTATAATATAATATGGTAAATACAATTTTCGTGTGAACAAAATAATCTGTTATAAAAAAAGTAGGTACACGTGACGTTTATTCTGATTTTTTGGAGCGAATTTCTGAGAAGACGAGAAAAAGGCAACATTTAAGCGAACATTTTTTATGGCACTTTTGATTTTAAACTACTGAATACCTTTGAAAGTTAATATCAGCTACTGCTGTTGAAAACGGAATGTGTATGTATACGTACCATCAAAATACGTCTTACTGGTACCGGGTACACAAAATTATTAAATTGTAATCGATATTAATTTATTACATTTACATATATGCATTTTTTTTTTTTTTTTGGAATTTAGAAAGAACGAAATACATTTATTATTAAAAAAAAATAAAACGTACCTTTATGCATTTGACTTTCATGTTTTCGGCATTTAGCCCGTCTGTTTTGAAACCACACCTATACGAATATTTATAAAAATTATATTAGTAATAAATAGTAAAAATAATAAATTATAAATAATAGAAGATTTATATAACATGTACAATAACGTTTGAAAATGATGAACAACTAACTTGTACTCTAGCTTCACTGAGACCGAGACGTTGACTAAGCTCTTCCCTCATAAATGCGTCTGGGTAGTGGGTTTCATCAAAAAGTCTTTCGAGTTCATTGAGCTGTTCTAGGGTGAAGTTGGTCCTACTCCGTCGCTGCTTATTGGACGGACCATTTGATTGTTTATTATTATTATTATTATTATTTTTTCGACCCGTCCAAGTGTTGACGGTATTCTTCTACACTGTCTTCTTTAGACTCTTTGAAATCTGAAATGTTTATTTTTCAAATTATACAAATATTGGAAAAAATTGTATATACATATATTTTTTTAATCATAAAAAATATAAATATAATTTACACATAATATTTTTCGTTATCTCGCTTATAGAATTGCAATTAAATATTTAAGTGTGCTCTGTGCTCAATTATAGTATGTATATTAACACGAAAGGAGACGAATAACGTTTAAAAAAAAAACATATTCGTATTCCGTCCATATAAAATCACTGAGTTAGTAGTATAAATTGTAGTTTTTTTTGTACAGTAGGTATGTTGTTATATTAAGTGTACCGTATAGAATATATACATAATAATTTTAATTTTTTAATTTTTTTACTTATATACGTTAAGAATATTTGTTCAAATGTACAAATTACAATTGAAGTATTTTATACTATTTGTTTAAAGAATATTTTCGAAATTGAATTGTTTTTCACAAATTGTTGTATAAACATTAAAACATGAAAGCTATATTATAAAAATGATACGATAAAATATTACATATAATAGGGGTGACGAAGCTTTTTCGGATTAAGTACCAATATTTTGCAATCAAGGTTTATAAAACTGTTCAAATATCTCCCAAGTCCCCCTCCAAAATAAATGTCTACTAAGAATAAAAAAAGTCAGTTATCATATATTTTTTATTGAGTAGGTACACTTTTATTTTTATTTTATAAATTTTTTAAACAAGTTTAAATTAGCCGTTCAATATTGAATTTTATGTAGGTACTAAAAATGAAATTATATTTTTTCGGTGAATTTCGGTGCTTTTTTTAGTGGATAAAGATTTAACATCAGGAGTATATTTTGTGAGTTTTATTGAAATAAAAGCAGCACTATCTTCATCGATTAAAGCATTTGTTTGCTTCGATTTGATCAAATTCATAGTGAATAAATTTTCACAAGATTAAGTCGACGAAAAATTTCGAAGCATGGAATGAGTCATTTTTTATAAACGCATAAGATTTGCCTGGAAATGAGTTCCGGACTTCCAAAATTTTACTGTCTGCGTTTTCACCACGTTTTCTTGGAGACGTTTAAATTCTATATGTTCCATATACGTATTGCTTTACATTAATGAATTTTCGTTTCCGAGTGTTACAATATTATAAAGATCGAACTCATATTCATATGTATATCTATCCATCCATTTAAAACAATGTAAATCTAATTCATTGATATTACACATATCACTATATCAGTGTATTTGAAAAACTTAATATTACATTCAATTTAAAAAAAAATTTAATAAATTCTATTTTTCATCCCAGAGGTTCGCCATTTCCGACATACACCAATAAAGATTAAATAATTATATATTATATTATAATTGATTATTTTTTATTTTAGGAAAATGTTACAAAGTGTTTTTAATTGTTTATATGTATATTATATTCATTATATGGATACATCATACAATATAACATATATAATAAAACAAATGTAGTCGTAAATAAAATTGTCATACAGTAGTATGTTGTTGTTTTCACCAAAACCAATAACGGTTATAGAATAGTGTATAATTTGATTGCATTATTGTAATTATGAATATAATACCAATGCTTTAATAAATCACCGGACCTACATAATCCTACAAACTAATTTTTACATTAGCACAAAATACAAGTAAAATGCGACGAGCATATTATAACAGTTTCATTATTTATATAGTGTTCGGTCTACAGCAGTAAGCGTTAGATTAAAATCGAATAATATTATTCTGATGGTATTTCGTCGATAATACTAATTGAATACGGTTTTTATTACGACTCTTTTCCCGTAGATTAAGGCTTAAGTACCGGTTATACACTATAGAGGGGTTTGAGATAAAAATAATAATAATAATAATAAAAGAGAGAAGAAAAAAAAAAGTAACAAAATTAATTCGAATATGTGCATTTGATACCATTTGGCAAATTAAACACGCGCACAACATAGCTATTAAAAGCTTAACGTAATCGTTTTCTTTATTTCATTATTCATTTCCATTATCCTCTCTCTCCCTACATTTTTACACTGTGATTTGCAGCTACTTAAATGGGTCTATAACAAATTAATTGGGGCTCCGCCTATATCAAATCGATTACCATTTAATGCGTATTTAGAATAAGTGTGTATATAAGTACCTGGAATTAAATGGAGAATATTTCTGCGATGCGCTCGTTTAAGTAAAATTTGCACCATTGATTTTTTTTTTCTTATGTATATTGAACAGTAATTAAACAGAAATTTAATTTACTTAACAAATATCGGTAGATTTTTTGAATGTATAATGTGTAATACCTCTATTGTGCAATGCGTATAATACATTTATTTATTGAATTAAATTCAATTAATAATAAAATATCAGATACAATTTATTAACAAATATTGTTCGGAAAAAAACCGTGTGCGTTCTAAAATATAGATGAGCTCGCGACGAAGCTGTTGAGTTTGAAAATTATGCTTTATAAACACTATTCGCAGAATTATAACACTATTAAACTATTAAGTATTATATCAGTAGGTATGCTGAGTATTATATTCAACCAGTAAGAGCTTTAATATGAAAAAGGATATTCAGTTAAGAAACCTAAATAAAACCGGAGAAAATCGGTGTATTATTATTATTATATATTATACGAATGGTTTTTGCCGAGTTGTAAAATTTTCAGTAAAATTTACAAGTAAAAAAAGTATTTTTATAACGACAGCTATTCACAAACATAATGTTTAATAGTATTTAAGAATAAATGTATACAATAACGCTACTAATAACTCTATTTTGATACCCAATTTCCAAAGTATAGTTTAGACAGGTGTATTAGATTACGTATTAGAGTTTATACGTACAACAATCACTACTCATATCGAGAAAATTGCTAGCATCACGAAAATTAATTTAAAATGTGTATATTTATGATATACATATTATTATATTTTTATAATTCAACTCAGCCAATATATAAATCATTATTACTTTTATCTTAACTAAATTAATAAATTATAAGCGTATATAAAATCCGTTATTTCGTATTCGAACAAATCAAAGACGTTTGTAGTCGTTAGCCTTATAAGTAGTGAAGTAATAAAATTAATTTTAAAAAAACTGCATAACACGACTTTACTTTTGATGAAATTATTTACATTCTTGGGTAATATTTTTTTTTTTTTTAAAGCCGTTTTCAATGCCTATATATAAGTTTACTGTTTTAAATAATGTCTGAAATCTGATGTTTTATATCATAAAAAAAAAACGTTATAAAGAAAAATTTGCAATGCGTGTATAAATAAATAGTGTGATAAAAATAATTGGGAATCCGCGAAAATCACAACTGAAATGAAAAAGATGAAAATATTTTTATTTTTGTTTACGATAAGTAATAGCTATGTAGTTTATATATATATTAAATTGACTACAATACAATTATTGTTGTATCATGATGATATACAAGTTGAATTCCTGCATTTTGTCAATCTCTCGTTTGAGTTTGAACACCGAAAATTTATAGATTTATTTATTTACTTTTATATTTGAATATTTGAATGTAAATTAAATGGCGTTATTTGTTTGAATTATGTTAATATTATAGTTCATAGTTTTTTTTTATCAAATACCGAGTGAAGCGAATAAACGTACATTTGTATTATTTTCGTCTGTCGCTTGTAAACACTTCGTCGTGTAGTAAAAGGACTAACGGAGTGCTCGGATGATCTTGACATGTGTCACGCGTTCCGGTAACAAATCATATCTATTTTACACGTTTTTCGATTTTTCCCATTATGGTTTCCTTAAGCGCGTAATTCTCTAAACGACCCAAAGACTGCAACAAAACCCCCCGGTAAAACAACTGTCGACATACACGTTTCAAAAATAGACGACTTTTTTTTTTAAAGCTCAAAATGTAATTCATTAATTACAATAATAATGAACTACTCGCGTAATCGCTCGGGATCGTTTTTCAAATACAGTGATCGCTTTCAAATTCAAAATAATAATAAAATTATAAAATCTGTACCGTCTGTATTCGAGTCGACGTCCAACTCCAAGGTGAATCGCTGTTCGCTACCTTTTAAAAAATATATTTACGAAATAGCGTTAAATCAACTCGACAAGCGAATAAATAAAATGTTAAACGTTTAAAAATAAATACGAGTCGATATACAAAGGAAAAAAAAAATCACCGCGATTTGTATTTAATATAATTTTATAATAATCGACGCGTCGTATTAAATGAGTTTTTTAGTTTTTTTTTTTTAATTATATTGATTCTATTGGATTAATTTATAGCAGTTCTTCATTTTCTTCTCTATATTGTAACTCAATTCCTTCGTGTCCTCGTATTTTCCTTTATCCTTCATTATTTGCAGGGTGTCATATATTCCTCTTCATAATAATAATAATTTTATTTAATAAGCTTTCGTGTATTACTAATACATGACGCGTCCTATCATCTCGTCTCTTCTCGAATGAATACGCGTTTCCATAACTGTCGTTTTTCTTATATCGTATCTAGTACTTTTTAATTTGACGCCCTCTGTCGAGCCTGCAGCAGGATGTGTCTTAATCGTTTTCCCGAAACGCCGCATTACAATTACACGCGCGTATTTAACGGAAAAATTGTTGTTCTTAACAAGCATATAGAAATTAAAAATACTTAAAATTATTTTGCGAAAATTTTCATATTATTAAAAGTTATGTTATTTTTTTTTTATTTTCATTCAAATAATGTACACAATTTGAAGTTTTTATATATTTTTGTCATTATTTTACATTGGATTATTTGGATTACATATATTAGTTGTGACTTAATGAATTAATTCGTTATACAGTAAATAACTATATAATTGAGATTTAATTTAAGGTCTCGTTAAATGTACTTTTTTCAGTATGAGATTTAATTTGCGATCTCACGGTAACGCGAAAAAAATAATTATTTTTTTGAATATAGTGACATCCTACGGCCATGATAGATCTAATTCGAGATTTCAGCTCATATTAACTTAAAACTATAAAAAAAAACTTTCTTAGTGGACAGTAATAAAAAGGAATATAAATTGTAAGAGGAATCGGACAATTTTTTTTCTAAAAATTTTTTTTTAGTAGACCCATGAAAAAACCCTTGGCGTTTAGGACAAAGTATGATGAGATCTCATATTATATAAGGTCTCACGGCGGTCTTAACTTTGTTAAATTCAATGATTTACGCGGCGCGGCGGGCTGTTATATTACTGTAACTTTTCCAAAACGCATATTGAAAAGTGTTGAAGTATAATAATAATAATAATAATGTCAATCGTTCGGACGGAATAAATTAAATAAAGTGGGCGTATAAAAAAAAAAAAAAATTGAAGAAACAAAATAAAAGATATTATATAAAAGTACATAATAAAAGCGCAAAAACCCCCTTTTGTATACAAGACTGCGGATTTTTATTATGAAATAAAATTACGACGATGAGACGCTTTGCAGGAGTTACGGGGCAATTAATTTAAGTTTGTTTATATATAGCCGCGTGAAGTACTCTGGGGTGTAGTTGCGAGAAGACCCGCCCCGCTGCAGTCGCGAGGAGGCTTTAAGACGTTTTATTCCGTTCTCGTCCCTGCAGCGCGCCGCGCCCGCTCTCTTATATGTCTTGGATTGGTCTAATCCCATTACTTTAATTAAGAGAAAGGAAGAAGGAGAGAAATAAAATAAAAAATAAACCCTCCGCCGCGCTACGTGTACATCATTTACACACCTCCAATCGTCGTTCACACCTAACAACAACTAAACCCGTTTGTGATCGCGAAAATCATTTGAAATACAAAATAACGCGCGCGCGCGCACGGGGAGGGGGGCGTCATCGCGGTTTTAATTATTATTAATAGGGGGCCAGTATGTCGATGCCCTTAAAAAAAAAAATGCGTTTATGACCTAAAAAAAAAAACACCTACAGAAATGCCCTTTAGAAATTTAATTTACAATCTAAAAACACATTAAAAAAAAAAAAAAACTTTTAAAATTGTTTAAATTACTTAAATTATTTTTTATTTTTTTTTTAGTTATTATTTTATTAATTACAATGAATATACGTGTATATTAAAAAAATAACTGTGTATTATGCTCATACGACGTATTTTATATTTCTATTATTTGCAATTTTTCTCGAATCTTTACAATTTTTTTTTTTTAAATAAAATGCGCGCGCAAATTTTAAATTATCATTAAAAAAATAAAAATATTATGTAATACAATAATAGTAAACCCGTGATTATTCATTTCGACTAATGAAAAACCGGTTTTAAAAAAATAACCTACAAGTATATACAAACAAATAACATATTAAAATGTCAGAAAATCCCTAAAAAATAAACAAAAGCCGAATAACGCGAAAATATAAAAATTACTTATTTAGTATTCATTATGTTACTGAATAACGTTTTTAGCTAGGAAATCATCACCTAAAAAAAAATTAATATAGTTTATGAAAATCTTCTATATGTGTAATATGTGTATAGAATAAAAACATTTTTTTCCTCTCCGTAATTATACATCACACCTACACGTAAAGTTTAGCGTTTCTATTAAAAAATAAATAATTAATTAAACGATATAATTTTTTTTTTTAAACAATATACGGTGTACATTTTATTTTTGTAATTCGTCTGTTGAAACCGTTTATACGATATCGAGAGAAAGCAGTGCTTTATAATTTCGATTTTACATATATACGGCGTGCCTGTAAATTATTATATATTACGCGATTACGGATTTTAACGTTTTTTTTTTCATACGGACATACGGATACAGAAATAATCGGACCGCAACGATAATTATTATAGATGTCAACGGGTTTATGAAAACAATATCGTATCCGATATAATTGTGCAATATATATCTGTATAGTCCCTCGTGAGGAGGGCTGCTCGTATTGGGTAAAACAACGGTATAATTTTCGGGGTTTAACTGGATCGGTCGACAATTACAACACAGTCATTAACGCGTATACAATCGTGTATTATAATTTAATATATCGTCGAATATTACACTATACTGTGTGATAAAAAAAAAAAAAAAAAATCCTACAAAATACAATTAACCGAGTCCGACGATAATCAAAATAATAACAATAATAATATCTCAATAAAAGATATATCGTCAAAGGAAAATATTAAAACAGAATGTAGATTGTAGATGTAGAAAATGTAGAGCGTATCAGTCGCATTGTCGCCGGATGCCCAATCATAGCAGCAACAGACTATTATATACCAATAGAAACAACAAAATAGCGGCTTATACACACCGGAGAAACTTTGGATCTTATACGACGTAGAAGTATGTAACGATTATGTGGAATATTCCTATTATCATCGATAAAAAAAAAATAATTCAAGCAAACAGACCCGACATTGTATATGCACGACGAGAAATACAAAACGTGTCTTCTCATCGAAATATCGGATGATGCGACGTTGTCCGACCTAAAGGAAGCCGAGAAAACAAGTGAATACAAAGATCTGGAGCTGGTGATAATCAGTATGACTTGGGGCACAAAAACGACTACTGTGCCAGTGATAACAGGAGCCCTAGGTACAATCGAGAATGGAACGGAACAACACCTGTACAAGGAACCCAGGAAGAATTCGCGCGAAGGAAAAGCGTAGAAAATTGTACTGCTTAGCGACGGCCACATCCTGCGTATAAGGTGTCGGATTAAGTCGCTGCAGTGAACCCGGGCAGAGTTCTGGACTTGACCCGTGTGCACCGGAGAAGGAGTTCATCCCCAACTCTGTGACGAAAGCAAATAACAATAATAAGAGAAATAATAATGATTTTCGTACACGCTATATAGGGTATAAATATATAAAGTGTTTGTTTTTTTTGTTGTTGTTGTTGTTTGGGCGTGCAGTGTGTGTGTGATGGTGAAAAAAACGACGATAAATTCGCCCGTGTAACCGACCTCGGATTAATAAAACGAATAAAAACGGCGCGAAGACGCAAGCGGCGGACGGTGGAGGGTGGCGAAAAAAAAATCCAATTTGGTATTTTCGCTCACTGGCAAACTACTGTTGTAATGAAATTTGGTGGACGCCACGCACTCAATCACCCTCACCGAGACCAAAACAACTTTTATATATATATATATTTTTTTTTTTGTAAATTATGTACTCGTATATATAGTTACATTACGGAATAACGCGATTTTATTCCGTATAATAATAATAATAAAAAAAAAATACATTCCCTTATTGCTGCAATTAAAAACATTTTTACTGTCATTGTTTTTATGATTATTCTGGGCTAACATTTATGGTAATCGTATAATAAAATAATAGTAAAAACGCGAAACGAAACGTTATCGTTGTAGCGCGAAATATGATATATACTATATATATATATAAATAAATATCGATATCGCGTAATATTTTCCAACATTTCGAGACATGTATACGATTTCTGCACGCCTAAAAACTAAAAGTAGCTACAAAATATAACTACGTTTTTAAATCGGATTTTTTTTTTTTTTGAATAATTATAAACATAAAAAGAAAAGAGCTAGTGAACCGCGGGGTGTTGTGGATATCGCTTAAGTGAATTACATGGACAAAGATTTTAGAGTTCTGTTTTTATTATACATTTGAAAGCAATGATAAATCATTGCTTTCGATAAAACGATTCTGAGCGGAGCTTCGGTGTAATACGCTTTGTCGAAAAATTTAGAAGAGTTATAAAAAGAAATTGTGACAGACGATTTACAAGATTTTTTTAATATAGTTGAAGTATAGGTATTTCAACATTTTTGTTGAAAATTTCAAGACAATAGAATGATTATTTTCTAAATTATAGCGAAAAAATTGTAAGATATTATTTGATAATATTGACGAAATCCCATTTTTAGCGGTTTTTCGTAATTTTTCGGTAATTTATCGCGTCGCGTTAAAAAACTATTGAGATTGAAAAAAAATGACCTCTCTAAAGTACCAACTAGATGCGAATTACTGCCGGAAACAAACTGTGACCGAAGAGATCGGAGCATTCCTTCTGGTCGAAAATCTATACACAGGATAGAAAAAAAAAAAAAATAAAAATAAACATCATTGTAAAAACAATGGATTCATCGCTCCGCTCAGAATCTAAAAAAAAAAAGAGCGTGTTACACCATAATTATACTATACAGGATTAAATAAACGTATTTTTATTTAATTTAGTTCTATAAGATAATAGTGTAGAAAAAATATACGTGGGGATATTTGAAATTCAAAACCGAACATTTGTTTGAGTTATTAACTGTGAAAATATAATTTAGAAAATAGTCTAAAAATAATGATTTAATATATTTAATGAATAAAGAAATTCGGAAATAAAATGCGTTTTAAATCTCGACAGATTATATAATCGTGATAAAAAAAATAATAATAATCACTCTGCGGATACGCGTGTTATTGAAGTGAAAAAAATAAGAATTTGGAAAAGTCAAAGCAAACTTTATAGAGTTTAAAAAGAAAAGCGAATCTTTTGTAAACTTGATTTACAGTTTTGTTGTTTAGATATACCCACACGCCACAACCGTTATTTATTAAAAGCGGCTATATACAGCTGACGCCCTTAAAACAGCAACATCTAATACATACTCTGCAGCAATATAGCGTACTTATAAAATACCTATACGTCCTACATATATAGAGAAATCGTTTGATTGTACATTTTTATAAACAATACTTACGTTATAATATTCAATTAATTCTATAAAAACAATATCAAACGGGTACATAATTACATAACCGAACAATATTGTGTTCGCGTTATAATTAATTTTATTCAAGTGCCAATTGTACAATGTGGCAAATACGTATATACAATATATTATGTTAAATTATAATCGTTGAACTTTGAAACATTTAAAATCGTTAAAATATTATTTAAAATAATGTATTACGTTAAAATTTTAAGAGCACTGAAAACGTATACGATTTACAGTATGATATTTTATAATATTAATTTTACCGGTAAGTTTATTTTATATAAAAAAATTTAAAAAAATTATTATCCCAATATGTCCTCGACGGAAACCGATATTTTCGGACAAAGGTTCATATTTCATATAATTCTCGAGTATAATATATTTAATTATATACAACCTGCTTGTTATATATATGTGTGTGTGTGTGTGTGTGTGTATAATACTATACATAATATTTCTCTAGTGTAATTTAAATATTTTTATTTAATCATTATTGTCCGTAAAATTATGATGGTTAAATTCATGAATAGAAAATGATTGTTATCAAAGATAATATATTATATACACATCACTACAATAATATAATAACAATAACGATAGATTTAAAATTCACATTGCACGTAATGCGCGGTAACTGTATATAGGTATATAATAATAACATGATAATAATCGTGTCTGAAAAAATTAAAAAGTACCGGAAACATAATTAAAAAAATTAGTCGACGCAGCGATTTTAAATTTAAAATCGAAATTAAATTATTTTTTGCGTTATAACTTTTTATAAAAAAAAAAGGTCACATTTGATATCTTATTTGTTCGCTTTATATACAACCACAGACCCCCTCGTCGTAAATTTGGCGCAATACGCCCCGAAATTGAAAATAAAACTCCGAGAAAACATTTTAAGAAGTATAAGAAAAGAATTAAGTAACATATTTCGAATGAAAATTTTTTTTTTTTTGTCCACGCGCCTGTATCGAGCCAATTTGATCGTGTCCGATAAAACATCATAATTCATCGTTGAATCGCATCTTTTCATTTTTCACCGATTCACTTTTCTGCCAGATGTAATAGAATATCGATTCTATATAATGTGTTTTCGGCAAAATAAGAAAGTGCAGTGTACCGTTCCGGACTATAATATATTTGATTATAGCTTTAATCAAATTTATCAACGTAAATCGTACACCACAATAATAATTGAAGCGATTGAACGGTTTTCGCAGTGAGAAATGACACGCCGTTATTTATAATAACACACTTCTTACCGCGCGTTATTTATTTCATTAAATAACAAAAATGACGGGAAAATGTTTCGAAGCTACTTCGAGTAGTAAAGTAAGTCTTGCGCCGAGTTTTGTGTATTGCTTAAGAAAATTTGAAAAATCCCATTTTTTGCGCAGGGCACAACGTTTTACGTTACGCCAGTGCTGCGTGTTGTCGACGACGAGTGTATAAACGCAAAAAAGTGTTTGCCATCGATTGTACCACAAAAAAAGCTTTAAATAAAACTTTAAATTGATCATATTATAATATATTTAATTGCAAATATTTTTCCAATACCTATACATTATAACGGATTAAACGAGGGGGGTTTATACTGTTGTTGAAATATTATTATTAGGGGTTTATAGTTTGTATTTCCCTCTTATGTGTGCAGATATAGGAAACGTGCAGAATCTCTCAGTTTTGCATATATTACGGCGATTCTCATCTCGTCGCTGTTGTTCAGTGAGCGGTCGTAGAAAGGAGTGAAAATTCGTTTACGTTTAAAAACCACTTGTCCGCGTTATACTAATTATTATTAGTAAAATAATATATATTATAAAAAATAATAAATAACAATATATATAATAAAATTAGTATAATTAATTAAAGATAAAATGCCTAGATTTTTTTCGATAAATGTTTAAGAACGTAACAATTAGTTTCGACCGTAAGTCATCATCAGGTATAATAGAAAAAAAACCGAAAAAAGGTGTACAAAATAAATATGAAATTAATAAACAAAATACGTAGAATATATTATTATAAATAATAAGAAACAATCTTAAATCGATGACCACTGTAACATAGGTTATATTAAAATATTAAAACATCTGGTAGAAAATATTATGTAGCATTGTCTAATATGTATTGATAAAAATCATTATTTTTAAAATCCGCTTGTATATTTAAAATATTACTAAAACTGTTACGTTTAACTTCATTATGAATGAGTAATTCTTCCAATACCGAATTTATAAATTTATTTTTTCGGTCGTGTAATATATTCAAATTTTTTCCAGATTTGACTCTTTTAGTGATATTGCAAATATAATCTTAGACCGCACGCATTGCGTCGAAATGTGAATCAACGTTTATGTCTTATTTTATATTAATAGAAGGAGGAGCATCTTATTGTATAAGGACGTGTGTTCACAATTGCAGATCAATGAAAAAAATTAGATCACCAACACGAACTACATTTAAAGGCATTAGAACGCAAACACAAAATGGTGGAATTTAAATTAATATATTGCGATTGATCACTGTATATTTCAGACAATCTGATCAAAAGTTCACAGCAAGAAATGATTAATTATCTGAATAGGGTAAAACAAAATATAGTGCAGACTACCATCATAGATAATTCAGGTACTTACAATAAAAACGATAGTTTAATATTGCTAAAGTAAATGAAGAAATAAGTTCATTTATGAATATAAAATGGTACATAATATATTTACGATTTTATAACGTTATATGTTAAAAAAAAATTTCCGTTATATATGAATAATGCATTTGAATACAAGCATACGACGGGTACATTTCTCCAAGCCGACTACGATGGAAACGACAAAAATTCGTTCTGGACAATAGTCGTCCTATATAGTTGCAGGACGTACAGGTCTTCGAAATTAACTATTATTAATGTAATATAATGCACATGTATATTTTAATGGAATGGAAATATTGCCCAAAACACGATTTTATTGATTTATTACAAATCGCGAAAATCGCTGCAAAATGCTGGGCAGAGGCACGGACTATACTGAAGGCAGAAGAATCCAGAACAGAAGCCATCGGAAGTATGGTACGAGAGAAAAACGTTGAGAATTTCAATTCTTCTTCTCTCGTGTCCGGAATCACCAAACTAAATGCTATTTCCCCAGTAATTAGCAACGTATATTGCTTTGTCATTTGCTAAAATCAAGTCGTTTTTGAGAATTTCAATGACATGAACGGTAAGTATAATGAAGAGGTTTTTAGAAGGATGAACTACACGCAGAAGTCAATAAGTAACACGCTTAGAATGAGAAGAAATATGTGGATTAGACAATCAAAATAAAAATAAAAGACCTTGGACAACTACAATATTATCCATTAGGGAAAACAAGAGATAAATGTCATGGAACAAGTGACGGAAGTCATCGTATAGCTTAAAAACACCAACATAGCGACAGAAAGAAGAAATGGAGAGAGAGATGAGAGAGAAAACATCATCAGTCGTTTAACCAATCTTTTGTAAAAAAAAATAACGATATTTAAGATTACGCCCGCGAGAATGTTGTCAAAGCGGATATAGTATCAATGACATCTGTTATCATCGGTACGCGGTCTAATACCCGTCACATCACCCGCGGACCAGCCGAGTAGATAATAAACGGCGTACACACACTAATTGATCAATTATTAAGACTATTCTAATTGACACGTGTATATTATACATCATGACAATATAAGTAAATAACATTTACTTATGTCGTGATTATCATAATTGCTTACAACGTACGACTACACCGCAGTGTTATCAATGGTTGGGATGAGGCGGATTTGAGCGGATTTGCCGAGGAAGGGCGACTCGGAACAGCTAATTCTCTGCACTGCTTCACAGTTAATACATTTGGTAGGATTTCCTCTGTGGTGACTCCTAATTTATTATTATAAATTAATTAATGTAATTTCTTAAATATTTGTGAACCCCCTAAAATACCCGCAATGTTCTACACAAATTTCTATTTGTTTTTTTTAAGAAACTATACGTCACGAATGTTTAAATCCTACAAACGCCGTCGTAAAAATATTAAATTTAATAGACAATCCGCTCGTATTCAGACAAAAATAAAACATTGAAAAATAACGTCGCAAAGACGATGTAAAATTACGTAAAACCAAAAATAGTTATCGTCTTTATAATCATGTTTTTCATATGATGTGTGTGTTTTTTTCATATCTATAACCAAAAATTTTACCAGAAAGGAGTGCTCCAATCTTTAGAGTAGTCACAGTTTGTTTGCATCTAATTGGTACTTTAAAGAGGTCATATTTCGATTTTCTCAAAAGCGCTTAAAAATAAAACTCAAAAATTACATAAAAACGGTAAAAACGCGATTTCGTCGAAATGAAACGAAACATTCATCAATTACGTAACTTCATATTACATTAAAGAGAAAAATTTTTCGAAAACTTTCTTTTAATTTTGGACTATTTACGTAGCAAATATGGGTTTTAAGGTATTTGTAGTTCATGAAAAGGGTTAGTTTTTGTACTCTTATACATCACACTATATTATTAATAAATAATATTGCACCGAACTATACCGAAGCTCAGCTCAGAATCGTTTTATCGAACGCGACGATTTGTCATTGCTTTCAAAGTTATAGTGATAACCAATACACTCTAAAATCTTTATCCAAGTAATTCGCTTGAGTGACATTCACAACACCCCGCGGCTCGCTGCCTTTTTTTTTGTATATATAAAATTTCTGAAAGATAAGATTTAAAATTGCACGATGAGCGAGTATACCTATACATAGTCGTTTAGACTACTTATATATAATATTTTATAGTCGTTGTAAATATATTTCGCGACACTCAATTCGAAGCTTGACTGAATATACTCGAGATCCCGCATCATCGCTATTTTTTTTTATCACAAATGACCCTTATTAAATATGCGCAGGTATGCTCCGCATATATAACAATAGATACGTGTAAAGCAGTCCAGTGGCGTCCACAGGTTTTTCAAAAACCAGTGCAGTTATATTTTTTAACACCCACCACATCCCAGTGACAGTGGCAAATTTTCAATTTTTTTTATTTTGGGAGGGGGGAATTTTCGGGAAGAGGAAGGAAATTTGGGAGGAGGGAAGATTTTCGCAAGTCTTTTTTTTTTCTGGTTCTGGGAAGGTAGTTAAGCATAAATACCGTTAATACGCCACTGTCATTACGAGTTAAAAAAGTGTGTAATTTGTAAAGAAAAAAATGACCATCACCCTAGCTTTTCACGAATGTAAGTATTATAATGCAATACCGCGTTGTCATTACCCATTTAAACGTTTCAACGTCTAGTAAAAATTCATTTTCAAATTTTTCAACTCATATAACGTACAAAACACAAACTATTAGTGTGTAGTTTTTAATTGAATAATTCATTAACTGTGTATTAAAATAATGATGACTCCGTTTCACTACAATTGGTCAATCAGATCATTATGATAAATTTATCTATCGTTTTCACACGATATCGTGACGAGATTTTCCATTCGCGTATTTGTCATTATAGACGATTCTTCAATATTGTATTCAATTCAAATACACGCATAAGATTTCTAAAACGGTCCACCCGCCCCATTCGACTACTAGCGCAGTTGCATTACTTGGTCACCTACGTGGGCGCCACTGAATTTAGTATAGTCTATTCCAGCGGTTCCCAACCCATGGGCCGCGGGCCACTTGTGGGCCGCGAGCAGCATGGTACTGGGCCGCGAGCCATAGGTATAATATTAAACATTATATATATATTTTAAGTATATATATTTATGTATATAGGTATGCTATGGGTGGGCCTCAAATACATTTTTACAAAATTAGTGGTCCGCGAAACTAAAAAGGTTGGGAACCGCTGGTCTATTCGATATGAATGGTCGCTGAAAAGTTAATTAAAAAAAAAAGTCGTTACAATATTTTTAATTTTTTTTTTTGTGTGTGTGTTTATTCGAAGACCGAATCGCCGCGCTATAATAATATATGGACGAATAAAATAAAATAATATTTTTAATAACAATATACCGGCGGCGGCGGCGGCGGCGGCAGCGGCGGCGGCGGCGACGGCGGTGATGCCGGCGATCAGCACCCGATGACGGTCGGACGGTGACGATTTCGTCGTGCACGACGGCGCGTCTTGTTGTCGATCGTCGTACCCGTCCTCGTTGTTGTTGTTGTTGTTGTTGTTGTTGTTGTTGTTGTTGTTGTTGCTGTTGTCATCGTCGCGAACGCGATCTACGGATCGCGGCGCGGGCGACGCAGTAGCAGGCGATCCGGGAGGCGATCTCGAGTCGTCCGGATCGATGATCGGTGACAGCGAAGACGCACGCGAATCCATTTCACGCGTTTCGGCGGCTCGCGGACGACGTGCCAGTGTGGACGACGACGCGCGGTTACTTGACGGCGGACAGCGGTGCGGTGCGGACAAAACGACGAGCGTATATACCGCGCGAACACGGGTACAGCAGCAGCAGCCTGCAGACGACGACAACGCGAATCCCGTCAACTGGTCCGCGGCGCGTTATACGGCGGCGGCGGCGGCGGTGAAAACGCGTTATCACGCGATTACATGGCGATTGCGCGCGTTCTGTCGCCCACCCACCGTAACACTCAATCGGAATATAATGTGTGCGCGCGCGCGCGCGTGCAGTAAAACAGAAGAGAACATCAGCATAAGAGATTTCCCTAATGCACCGGTGTGCGGTGTACGTACTATACAGTGGGAAATCGTCCGTCCCTTATATTCGCGGTTGCCGGGGTGACGGTCGCGCCAAGGGGGTGGTCGGGGGTTCTTTCGGCGCGATACGCGACCAGAGAGGGGGTACGGCAATACGGTTTAACGGACGGCCATTGGACGTATGGGCGGTACCCGCGCTCCGGCGGCGGTTTATTTATTAAGTGCGATGCGGAACGGCGAGGGGCCCAATTCATTATCGACAAATGATCGCGCGGGCCCGCCGCCGCCGCCGCCGCCGCCGCCGCCGTCGGTATTGGGGCGCAACGAATTTGTCACTCTCGCTCTCTTTACTACACACACACACACACACACACAAACACGCGCAGGCGAGCGAACCGCCGCCGCCGCCGCCGCCAAAATACCGCGCGGCGAATATTATTATTATTATCATCGTAAGTGTATATATTATTATATTGTACATATATACGAGTAATAATAATAAAGGGATCCGTGGGCGGCAAGGATTGACGTTGGGTGGTTTCGGAAATTGTGAAAAAAAAAATTATTTTCAATATATTTACGTACGATTTAATAACATTTTTAACTCTCCGTTAACTAATATATATATATATATTATATAGATATATATCTAAAAATAGGCGACATATAACAACTACAAATAAAAAAAAATATATATATTTTTTATATCCAAGAGGGATGTATATATATATATATATTTTTTTTTTGTAGTTGTTATATGTCGCCTATTTTTAGATTTTGTGCAGAGCGATAAATCTATTGTTTTTACAATGATGTGTTGTTTTTTTTTATGTCTTTACCCAAAAATTCTACCAGAAGGAATGCTCCGATCTCTTCGGTCACAGTTTGTTTCCGGCAGCAAATCGCATCTATAGTTGGTACTTTAGAGAGGTCATTTTTCGATTTTCTCAAAATTGCCTAAAAATATAACTCAAAAAAAACCACCGAAAAAATAACAATTATATATATATATATTTTTTATGACCGTGCCCAAAATTTCTATCAGTAGGAGTATTCCGATCACTTCGGTCACAGTTTGTTCCCGGGAGCAAATCGCATCTATACTCCGTTTCACGAGAGAAGGTACACGTTTTCTCGTCCGTCGATACGCATCTCCCACCAATTTCGCCCAATTTGGCTAGCCACCGGGCGGTAAAAAGTGGGGAAATTTGGCCTCCGCGCTGTTGACGGCGGCAGTCGGATGCGTGACTCGTGTACCTTCTCTCGTGAAACGGAGTATAGTTGGTACTTTAAAGAGGTCATTTTTCGATTTTCCCAAAAGCCTCTAAAACTTTAACTCAAAAACTACCGAAGTTTATTGTAAGAAATTATATTAAAAATTACTATTATTAATTATATGCTCTATACTCGTACATACCCTATTATTATATAGTATTAATAATAAATAATACAACACCGAAGCTCCGCTCAGAATCGTTTTATCGAATGCAATGATTTATCATTGCTTTCAAATTTAGAGTGATAACAATACACTCTAAAATCTTACCCCAAATAACTCACTTAAACAACATTCACAACACCCCACGGCTCGTTACCTTTTTTTTTTTTTTAGACAAATATCTTTGAATCATTTTTGTTTATAAGAACTATTTTGTTTTCCAAAAACTTTATCATTAAGTATACAGATAGCGCAAGAATGCCTATTGCGCCGGCACGCCAAATGTCGAGTCCCATTATAAGGGGCGTCGGTGTAAACATTTAGAAATATCAATATTATATTTATTAATTAAATACAAAATTTAAAAAAAAAGTGAATTATGTAAATGCTTTAATCTTGTATAATATGCATAATGCGTACATATATTTGTTTAAATTATTGTCAATTTTATACGTTATATCAACACTAAAAGTCAAAATTAGGACTATATTTTATAATAATATGTCATTCAATTTTTGGTTGTTTATTTGTAAAATGTACTATATTATATTATTTTTGTAATGCCATTAATATTTATTAGCATTGATAAATAATTAATCAGTGATAATACGTATTACGATGAGTTTTACTAGCACCGTATGTGTCAATCATCATTATATTATTACTATTATTAATACAGGTACGTACATTTATATATTTTCGGAAATATTTATGCGTAATTATAGAGTGGTATTATATGTACGGTTAACCACGGTAAGATTTACAAAAGAGAGAATAGGTAAAAATTCGTAAGTATAAAAATTAGAGGGGGGAGGGGTTAATCAAAATAGTGTAATGAAAAGAGACCTGTTTTGAATGAGCCGTGAACATATAACAAATTTTAGGGGAATTATTTTTGGTTGACGAGTTTCGAGCCTCCACAATTGCGCCAATGATGTTGTTGGAAAAAAGGCGTCAGTTAATTGTGTACCTAGAGCGGCAAAATCCTAACTGTGCCACTGATCTAAACGTCACTAAAAATCACAATCACAAAAAATATAGTTCACCATCAAGATGCGTTAATAGGGCCGGCTTTTGTTAAAAAAAGGCTTTTTTTGCTTATTTTTCAACAACACGGACTTTTCACGACTTTGCTCCCACCCCCTTCCAAAACTCGAAATGACGACCCTACTTCCCCCCCTCCCACTTATTTCAATCCACTTCGACCACAAATTAGATGAATAATCTAATAATCTAATATTCATCTGATCTGTGCTTCGACCACTGTAACAATATAAAATATATATATATATAAAGCATTATTAGTGAGTATATTGGCAGGACCGTATTGCCTATATTTTTATATAGGGACGGTTTACTGCAAAAGCCCGTTAAAAAGGGCGCCTAAATCAAATTTTCACGGTCCAATCCAATTCTATAACATTATAATCTGCAATACACCGCAGTTATGCTTATAAATAATTTCATAATAAAATTTTTAATTTATTTCTCAATTCGTGGGTGCGTGTAGAAAAAGTATCAATAGTCACAAAAAAAATGAAAAATGAGTTATTTACACCAGAAAAAAAATCTCTAATGTTATTTCGATTTTTATCCAATTTACAACGTGCGTTTTACGATAAGTAATTATTATTCCCGTTTTTCTTGCGTGTTAAAGTTATATGTCACATATGGTAAAATGTTAAAATGCTATTCTTGCAGCGTTTTCAGTTAAAGTTTGTTTTCGCTGTACTGATAAGTTTTGAAACATTGACACCTTTTTCACGCGCATCCGCCAATTTATATGCGATCTCCGTCGACTGGACTTATTCATATATCACGTTCACGTTACATTTGAAAAAAAAGCACTCCAAAAATTTTCCTGTGAAATCGTTTAACCTCGTATTTAAAAGTTTCAGTTTTGAGAACGAACGTTCACATGTTACTCGTGTGAGTTCGATGGATAAGCAAATACTTGTACACTATATAAATACAGGTACTGCAATTCTTCGTACTGAATAGAGTAGGTACATGTTAAAGTTAAACTCTGTTGATACGCACTGCAAGGCACATGATACACATCCGATACAGACCTGATCTTTGTTACACGTTTTTGGTCTATCGAGATAAACTGTCCATTATTGTCTTCATTTTAGTAACAATCTTCAACCGAATTCCGTCTTTATTGTCTTCATTTTAGTAACAATCTTCAACCGAATTCCGTCTTTATTGTCTTCATTTTAGTAACAATCTTCAACCGAATTCCGTCTTTATGGTGTAGATTATGTTTTGCATATTTACGGTCATATGTTATTGTAAATGATTCTTCTCTAAGTTTACTTCCATCTATATATGGCAAGTAATAATTGGCAGTTTTTATTTTTATTTTTAGTGCATTCGGTGGAACATCGTAGGAGTAACGAGAATATCATATCTTCGAGTCTACGAGGATCAAATTGTTACCATATTTATCACGAATAGATACACGGACGACTGATAATAATATAACGTCTATTACAATATATAAATAATAATATATATTTTAATGTTCCGCGGACTCCTGCGATAGAATAATTACTTGACCTGCTGCATTTTACTTCAAAATCGTCACACTGCAGTCTCGGTATTTGCGCAGCCCGCAGCGTGTGTCGTACCCACACGTACTTTATTGCTCAATGCTCATCCGCTCGGTGATAATCGTATCGTATCGTCATCGAGACCATTCGATTTGTCGAATATTTGTCGATTCTCATATAGGTATATACACTTATATATACTTGTATACTTGTACAACACGGCGACCACCTTAGACGCAGTGCTCCAGCGCAACAGACCGAATCCCGGTGCGCGGTCCCAAGAGATTCACGGCTGAACTGCGGCGACGGTGGTGTGATTGATGCGCGTCCGGATAGGATTGTTCAATTTCGGTATTGCCATTTCCGCGCGCTATCCCGTCGCCGACACTGACACGACGAGGGAAAAATTGCGTAACACCCACGAATGTATTACGTGCTATATAATAATAACGTACTCCGTGTAAACTTATATTTACAGGCTCACTTATTGTGTTCAATAATAATTATTATTGTTTGCGCGACAGTGTCTATTGATAAAAATCGGTGGAGTGTCTGCACGACGCGAGAACAAAAATACGGAATGAGGAGAGAGAAAAAAAGAGAGAGATGACGAATATAATATTAAGAGAGAGAAAGAAAAAAAAGAATAACAGTAAATATGTTAAATATGGATTGGCATAATATTTGAAAGACTTACGTTTAATACAATGATTATACTTAAAACTAGAGTTAGTATTCAATTTATAAAATGGTAACGAATAATTGACAATATTAATAATAAATTGACACAAAAAAAAAATGTTCAAGACAAAAAAACTCACAAGGTTGACTAGTACACCACCTTGATTACGCGGCACTATGACGGTCGGTGATTGTAGGTATTTATTGACAAAACGATACCAGAAGAAATTTGACCGTTTTTTTCTCATGTGATAAAGCGTCAAAGAACACGCTGTTGAAGACGTTCAGTCTCAGCGTTATGGCACCAATACTCAATATTTACTGTGACATTTTATAAGAATATGTAAATATTGAAATATTACTGAACCATAAAAATTGTTATGTCAGTATATGACTGTGATGGGTATGACGGCGTACGACGATGGACACGGCAACACGACGAATACTACGAGGCATTTTATGTCGACGGCGGCAACGACAATATCTCACTTGTAGGTTTTCGGGCCGCGAGAGTAAACGTTTTAATTATATGTGTTCGGCGCGAACAATTATTGTAATGCGGATGCTGTGCGTTTTTACAAAACCATAACGGGGTCCTTATAGAATATTGCTTTACACGATAATAGAATATTCGTATTTGTGGAAAATAAGAGCGCCTAGTCTTTATGTATAGAAAAATACAATAATATAAATGATTTATTTTTCAATATTGTAACAAACGTATTTTTGGTTGTTTTTTTTTTTTTTAATTATACCGTATAGTATATTTTAATAAAATTTTAATTACTTACAGTTTTATTTTATTATTATTATTATTATTATTATTATTATTATTATTATTATTATTATTATTATTATTATTATTATTATTATTATTATTATTATTATTATTATTATTATTTTTTTTTTTTTTTAAAAAAACATTGTGACAACTACAATATTTTTTTATTATTCGCCATTATATATTATGTTATGTACAATATCACGTGCTTTCTACACAACTGTTAAAACGCGCGAATAATATTGTAATAATATTTATTATAAATAACGTACGACGAAATAATACTGCAGGATGATGTTCGGACATAATATTATTCGTGTTAATTATAATATTTTGATCACTGTGCAGTGTGTATAGGCTGTCACGTAATTTAATCAACGGGTTCGTTAAATGCCGGAATCGCAGTAACGATTCTGCAAAAGTGGAATTCGTTTGCACAACGATCGGAAGACAAACAAAATGCGTTTGAACGTCAATCCATCCGAAACTGCGACCCAATTATAACTGCTGCGCTCGGCAATACGCTGTGCTTTGACTAAATTTACTATTTCGCTAAACGTGTGTAATTCAATTTATCACTGGGTACACGCGTTGCGTATGTATGTAGGACGATCGCGTGTTGGAAATCTGAAAAACAGAGTGCACATAGTATCGGTATTGGCCGCGAAAAATTTCGTTCGACAATGTCCCGCGGGATTTTTTTTTTCCTCGTTTAAATTTGTCGGTGATAAAAAAAAAAAAAAACCAATACAAATACGAATGCTCAGTGCGTTGTGCGTAAAAAACTGCAGGGTTGTTCAATACGATTAGGAATTTATTTTCTTAACGCATATAATCATAACGAGCCCCGTGAATCGTACCGCCGCCGCGCAGTAATATACAGCGTGTAAAACGTGTAATTAATTTTTTTTTAATCTACTGCGTTCGCAAATCGTACAACGATTAAAAAGATACGCACAGCCGTTTTCGATGTAATTAAAAGTCCAGTTTTGTCCAGAATTTATTGAATACGAAATCGTCGCGCTTATTTACGTTTTAATCGGGTGCGCGGCAATTGCGGGGGTAGGTAATTACAAATGTCCTGAATTGAGTTAAATTTATATTTTAAACTTACGGCGCTGCGGTGTACTCGGAATTATCGAAAATTTAACCGATTCGCTTAATCTAACGTGCATATACGATTGCGCGAAACACAGTAACGGTCTTGTTAAGATCGAATTAAATAATCCGGTATATGAACCGAGCTCCTTTCCGCCTAAAACCGAGCAGCAGCGGATTTTATACCGCGGTCGTTATCGAGTCGAAAATGGCGTACAGAAAATATAGGTACATCAATTTTTCGAGTTTTGCCTATACAATACGATTGGAGATTAAGGACTAGAGTATATACACTGCATGCAGATACATCGGTACACGCATGTGTCTTGTATATATCTCATTTATTTTTTACACGTGACAAAAAGTTACCTATAGCTTAGTCCTCGTCGACTGAGCTCCTCGTACCCAGTGCCGCCTTAAGGCATGGGCCTGGAGGGCCCGGGCCCGAGGCTCACAAAATCGAAGGGCCCCCCCGCCCAATTTATTTACAGAATACCGTGTATTAATTTTTTTTTTTACTTAGATATTTCAAAAAAAAAAATCCCGAACGATAAAAGAACATTTAAATTTTAAAAATGTTAACGTTTTGAAATTATCGCGATAAAGTAAGTAACTGCAGAGGTTCTAATAAAAATTGGCATTTTAGTTTTTATTAAAAAAGCGTTATTTTTAATATAGCTATAATATAATATAATATATATATGTTATGCGCTAAACAAATATATGTATACGAATAATTTAAATATTTAGAAGCCCCCCCCCCCGAATATTCTGGGCCCTCGGGCCTCACACAACCTTAAGACGGCTCTGCTCGTACCTATAGACACAACTATATCTATAGATATAGATATCTGTATATCTATACGTAGATATCTATAGATCGCGCTGCCATCGCTGTTCCAATGTAACTGGCAACGACGGTACAGAAGTAGGGGGGGGGGACCTGGCCGGGTGGCGAGTAGAGCCGGGTTCATGGCGTCGCGGTAACGCTCTCGGTGTCGCACAAATTTATAGAATGACCCCAGCCATAAGACATATACATGTCAAAACATTTATTTTGGTACGGTGTTTAACAGGAATTATTTTAACAATAATTAACTCCCAAATGTTGGGAGGAAATTAATTTTTTTCTAACGATTCAGAATTTCAGACTATTTTTTCCGTGAGTCTGACAATCCGCAGAATAATATTGTACGTTTCGAATTCGCTTAAAACACCGGTTGACGTAATTTTATCGAGTCATAAATATATTCACAATTTGTTTAATTTTTTTTTTTTTTCGAGTATTTTTTTATATACTATATACCTATTATATAATAGGATATATAAAGGACTGTATACGTTCTCCAAAGTTTTTATATTATATTACGAATCGGAAAAATAAAAGGTTGACCTTTCAGCGAGCAATAAATAAACGGATAATATTATTATTGTATATATATATATATATATATATATTGTGCCGAGTATGATGAAAATATAGGAGTTACAGGGTTCTTTATTTATATTTGTAGGATTTCACAGTATTAAGTTTTTGTTCTTTCTCCCCGCCCACCGAGAGAAAAAAGTTTTATACATATTATATAAAACGGTGTTATCGCGCGCAGCATCCGATCATTGCGCTCAGCCTTTTATATATATATATATATATATATATGACATTTCCGTTTTTACAAATCGAAAAACTGTTTTTCTTACGAATGAAATATATTATATGACGTGTGTATATATAGTAAGTTTATCATATCATACATTTACAAATAATGTATTTATTTTTATACTGAATGTAATACATAATAATGTAACAAAATACACGAATATATTATTGTACAATAAAATAATTTTCTAAGAAATATCCACTTAGGATTAAAATTTAAACGTGTATGGCTCATGATAATATGATTTTACGTAATAATAAATATATATATATATATATATATATATATATATATATATAGAGAGAGAGAGAGAGAGATTGCAAATGTCATTATTCGCAACTACGAAGTATTTATACTTATAGTGTAATTATATATAACCTATCGTTAATACGATTGACCAATTTATGATTATTATTATTATTATTTTCATTAGTTTAGTAAAATATGTAAAAAAAACATAATAATTATCCGTTTATCTATACCGAGTTACAAGTTCCGGGCGGAAAATTACTCGCACACAATGGACCGAATTCTGGTGTTAAAAGTCTGTTATAGTTTTTTTTTTTTTTTAAAACAGTAATTATAATACGGATCGGTTGGGAAACATTTAAAAAGATTTCGTATTATTTATTTAATTAATAGTTTGACTTTTTTATACTTGTAAACACAACGAAAACAGTACGTTAGTAAGTACTGGTTTAAATGCGTATTGTGTATAGTCGCTGAGTATAAACGGCTGTTCGTATGTCGTAAGTATTTGATAAAGTTAAAAATATTATGTTGAATAAACTGAAAAAAAAAATTGTTATTATGTATAGTACTTATTGAAAATATCGACCAAAAAAAACTCGTTTTTTCCGTCGTATATCCTTCTGATCCCTTGCGCGGACACTGTAAAAAAAAAAAAATTCCATTTTAAAACCCGTCCCTCGTCGCGTCTCCTATATAAACGGTAAACCACTTTTTAAGACAAATCTTGATATTTACATCGTCCATATTCATTTTTACGTTCGATTTGTTTGAAAAGATAACGAAAAATCATATATAATTAATTAATAGATAGCACTCATCAGCAGATTAAATGTGTACACGAATCGGACAAACTACAGAGTCTTCGTATTCAATAATATAATATCGCGACTTATTGCAATTTTTGACGATTTTTTTGTGAAATTTTAAAAAATATTATTAATCCAAATTTTTCCAATTATACCATGATATTTCCTGCAGAATTCTCATACGAATCGATACGACACGTGGCTTTTGCTCGTTTCTACACGATTTTGACGCTCGCGACGCCCCCAATCGTCTTGACGAAAAATCGGGCAGAAAATATAAATAAATATTACACCGCGATAATTATTTATCGCTTTTTTTCGCCAGCGTCGAAATCGGGCAGAAACGAGCAAAAATGATATGTGACATATCGATTCGCATGAGAATTTCGCAGGAAATATCGTGGTACGAGTATATTGTGTTTACGTTTGTATCGAAATTCTATGAAAAAAAAAAAAAAAAACGCAAAAACTTAGGTTTCAATGATGGAAGAGAAATTTCAAGCCCGCCGAGCTCGTGTACGAATTTACGCGGTACTGAGTTCAGAAACGCCCTGTACGGTATACCGTTTTGCTAAACGGCACATGCCGCCGCTGTGTATACACCGTACTTAGTAAAATTTAATTAATTATAACGACGGCTCGTCGTGTGTTTTGCGTTCGGATTGCGTTCAATCAATGAGCGCGCGGCCAAAGATGGCGGCGACGAAGAACAAGGGCTGAGAAGAACATACTGCGCGCCTGTGTCCCTGTGTACCTGCAGCACAGTCATAATATAATAATACATTGCCGCCTACGCGCAGAGAGAGAGAGAGAGAGAGAGATAGAGCGTAGTGTATATCCTCGCGGATTAATGCGCCCGGTACGCCGCTCGGTTTTAATTATACGACGACGACGACTTAAGACAAGACGCAGCCTCGTACCCACCTCGCCCTGTTTCAAACCATCGTCACCACCGCCCGGCCGGCCTTCCCCTAAAAACGTGCCCCTCGCGCGCATACATTATATACTCGCGATATTATATATATATACGCTCGAGCCCTTAATTTTAATTAAACTGCAAGCCGCGCTCGCTGCAACCCGGCAATTAACTAATGAATTACGCGCGCGCGTCGGACGGCTGTGCAGAGGTACCGGCTATGAATTAATGTATACATTATAATATAATATAAAACGCTCAACATTCTATATCGCAATAAACACGGTTTTACAACAGCACGTTCGGCGCCCCGACGCCCGACCGCCCGCGGGCGCTTACGTCCGCGGCAATAACAATAATAATAATAATAATAATATAGTCCGGACTATTTTATAGCGGCGCTAATAAAAAAAAAACATACTGAAATATATTATACGAGTAAACGCCCTGAAAACAGGGACAAACGAAAATTTTCTTTTTTTTTTTTTTTGGAGGGGGAAGGTGGTGTCGAGCCGTTGCCGATTGCGTATGTCTGAGGCGAACGCGCGGGCAGGGGTTTTGCCGCGGTCTTGTAAAGCGCATTGAATACAAGTATTTGAGTAAATACATATATATTTAAATACTTTTGTAGTATTTAGAATACTTTGTAAATAAATAATATTGTTTCATAGATATTTTGTACTAGAATTACAAATACTTTTATTTCATACGTTTCGTTCAATTAAAATAAATGTTCAAATATGCGTTTTAAATTTACTATTATGTTACGTCTGATGAATTGACAGACGGATATATACGACGTAATATACACTGGCTGAATTACCCGGCGTTGCCCGGGAAAATAATTGTGTGTTCAACTCCTTTTGGGTGATAATCGCCCGTGTGAATTGTGTCTTAAAATAGGTTAAAAATAATAACACTGTAACATAAATATTTCCATGTATACTATGAAAAATGTTGGTAAAAATAAATAAATGAATGTTACTACTTTTAAAAACACCGTAAAAACTAAAGTGTTTGTAATAATTTTAATATTCATATTATTTAATAATTTATATTACATCGAATAATTGAAAGCATTTGAGTTGAGTGGTAGAGAGATTTTAAGACCTATACAAAAATATGATTCAAGTAAATACGACTGCTATAGAAATAAATTTAAAGCTCCGTTCGAATAAGTATTTGTATTTGTATTTGAATACATACGAAGTATCTGTATTTGTTATTAGATACTTTTTTCAAAAAGCATTTGAAATACGTCTTGAATACTAAAAAATCACGAAAATTGGGACGGAAAAATTCAGCCCTTTGTCCATAAGCGCGCCGCTAAGATATAGGGTTACCAGTTGGTGCACTGTATCCGAACATTATTATTATCTCTTTTAAACTGCTTGAATTACGACGGTGCGCCGGGTAAACGCGGTTACGGTTGTCTGTAAGGTGAAATAACTCGTCAAAGATTCGGCTGATTTTGACATCCAGCTTCTTTGGGTTCCTGCTACAGGCATCACTGCGGTAATGAAATTGCCGATTCCTTGACCGAATCTACAGCGTCGCTCCGATTTCCATCGGTTAATTCGTTACACTGCAGGTGTCTGACTTCTGTCCCAAACTTATAAATCTCGAGAAACAGTATCTCCGAATTTCGGTACTGAAGTCTTAGAACCCACTATCATCCCATCATCTCGCCCTTGGTTCTATAAACTATTAATCTATTTAGCACGAGAAGCAATCTTCTCTTTCTCCCACGCCTACACGTTTTGACCTGCGCACACTTTACTCCCTTCACATATCCTATAAAAATGTCCCTGTAAACGACTTATTATCCTCTTTGTACACTTCACAAACGCTCTCGACTAATAATTCCCTCAAAATCCCATCGGTTTTACATTCGTCACATTATTTCCTCTCAATCTGCACGTTCGGTCATCTCCAGTTTTTAAATTTTTTTTTTTATCAAAAAATTTTTTGAAACTAATAATTGTTAATATACAAAATACAAACAAATCACATATCATAGTGATTTCTTTATTAGATAAATAACGCAATATGACTTACATTGTATACATAGTCAATTTAAATTGTATTTTGTATTTTATCGCGCAATTTAAAACGCGTTTCTATTTCGGTGCTTATTCGGCGACTGACGACGGATTGCGTAAAATATAACAGTTTTCCTAATGTCACACGTTTCAGTACTTTTTTGTGATTAACAATATGTAATATATTATTATTACAGCCCCGAATCACGACAGAAAGCAACTGGGCGACCAGCAAAATAATATAGACGAGACTAGGACTATTTAAAATGTTTAATTCGTTTAATGTGTATGTGCAGTATAAACTTTTGAGGGGGGGGGGTAGGAGTTTTTGAATAAAAAATGAGTCACAGCAATAGCGAATTCGTTCCAGTCGGTATTTTGGAGATGTCATTTTTTTTTTTTTCATTTTCCCATCAGTTTTCGTGAACGTAAACTAAAAACCAACAAAACCGCGTTTATAATTTGAAAAATGAACAATTGACTTGAAAATTACACCGTCTAATATTTAATGTATGTATTAATATTAATTAATATGTATTAAATATTATTATAAATACCGTCTAATATTAATGTGATGAAATTTTCAAAAATCTTCCGGCCTCCTTTCTTTTTTTTCGTTTTTTTCTAGTGAAAACAATATTCTTTGCTGAAAATATGATAATCGTAGTTCAAAGATTATATCGCAACAAAAAAAAAAGAAAGATTTAAATAAAGTATATACACTTTTAAATACAGATACTCCAGAAAAAAAGTGTATAAAATACTTCTTCCGAATACTTTTATTAAAAGTATTTAAAATACACATTTGAGTACTTTACAACACTGCGTTTATAGTACTCGTCTAAATACGAGCATATTTTTTTCAATGATAGGCAATAGTTAATTATTCAGATCGATTCACTTAAATGGTACTGGTCGCTTACCTAATAGTAATAAAATAACGCGTATTATTATTTTTTTTAATTTTTAACACCTTAACATTTTTGTTACTGACAAAAACAAAAAAAATATCACAGTATTCCGGAACGGCTTTTTATTTTGCTGTTTTAATTAGACATGAAAGGCCCTCTGGACATCAGTCGTATTGCCTGCATTCTCCTATTTACACCACTGCGAGTGAGTAATTCTAATCGTATTGATGTAAGTTTTTCAGTCATTATCGTTGTGGTCAAACAGTTCAATACTGCCAACAGAAAACATATGACTATTAACTCTTAGATTCAGTTTTCTTAAAATTACATTACATCGCATTACCTTTACGTTACCATGAGTTGCCTTTTATTTTTCTAATCTGTATTCGTCTGCCTCGATTTTCGTCACCGGTTGTTCTATATTCATTGTGAGGACGGGCAATTGCACTTCAATTAGCTTTATAACGTTGTTCAAAATATTTATTTTTATTATGTCATCTTGAACTCTGAAACTTGAAATTGAGGCCAATAATCAAAAGGTAACGAGCCGCGGGGTGTTGTGAATGTTGTTTAAGTGAATTACTTGGGGTAAGATTTTAAAGAGTATTGTTATCATTATTCTAAATTTGAAAGCAATGATAAATCATTGCATTCGATAAAACGTATATGAGCGGAGCTTCGGTGTTATATTATTTATTATTAATACTGTATAATAATAGAGTATGTATAGAGCATATAATTAATAATAGTAATTTTTAATATAATTTCTTACAATAAACTTATAAAAAATGAATTTTTCGGTAGTTTTTGAGTTAAAGTTTTAGTGGCTTTTGGGAAAATCGAAAAATGACCTCTCTAAAGTACCAACTAGTTGCGATTTGCTGCCGGGAACAAACTGTGACCGAAGAGATCGGAGCATTCCTTCTGGTAGAATTTGTTGGTACAAGCATAAAAAAAAAATTTTTCGGTAGTTCTTGAATTATAATTTTAGGTGCTTTTGAGAAAATTGAAAAATGATCTCTCTAAGATACCAACTAGATGCGATTTGCTGCCGGAAACAAACTGTGACCGAAGAGATCGGAGCATTCCTTCTGGTAAAATTTTTGGTTAAAGACCTAACCTAACCGTCAGTTGACGTAACTTCAGTACCTGGATTAAATTTAGGTCTAGAGGTCTCTGCGCCATTTGCGTTGTAGGCGACGAGATGTATATTTACCAGAATATTGTGTAAAATAAAGAAAAATATAAGAGTTGTTGTATAGAATTTGTTTAAATTGTATATTCGCATAAACACGTATACACACAAATTTATTAAAAACAATAATTTGCATATCGTTTATTATATTATCAATAATAATTGGTATATTATATTTTGGCAAATATGTTCGTGCTGATACGCGCTTGAAGAGACGACGTAATTTAATTTTAAAATTTTGCGCGTGTCGTATATAAAATGCGTTTCAAATTTTAAATAGAAAGGCTAAAAAAAATGGTACTTTTGTTTCCCTGCAGCAAAATATCTAGGAGGCAACTGACTATTGTTTCCTTCCCTAACCCTGTCACTGGCGCCACTGCACTTTGTGTATATTTTCGTTAAATCGATGTAATGCGTTTACGCGCGTATTACAGTGTGCATTGATTAATGCTACCGTAAAAGACATTGGTTTCAACGAAAGAGAAAATGCGAGTGGTTAATTTTAAATTATGACCTAAAGGTCAAAATCGTTTTATTTTATCTTTATTTATAAATCCGTACGAAATTGACCATGTTTATGGTACGTCCAGTGAACTGTAAGTGAAATAATCGGATTACATTAGTGATTTATTATCGCGATCCCTTTTCTAGAAGAGTCGGGGTTGCGGTTAATCTGCTGGACTTTACTAATATATATATATATATATATATATATTATATTTATTTGTGAGTACATTACTTACCTACATGCTCTGGCACACACGGCTAGCTAGCTAATTAAATTCCAAATTTTAGTTTTACGATAATTACTTTACAATAGAACGAAATTGCTGGCAAAAATAGCGTATAACAATGTTTACAATAAATATAATATTATAATAAAAAGAGATTTACAACACATACCTTACTTCGCTGAAACAGAACGGATATTTACAAACATACAAATGATCGATTATAAATATCTACTACTTGTATTGAACGTATATTATTATTTGTATTACGTAAAATATATCATATTATAGTTAAATGCAACTATATGTTGGCTAGATTACATAAAACTAAAAACAAACCGAGGACTATTTAAATGCCGTTAAAAATTATTGTCTTTAGATTGCGTATATATACCGTCTAAATATTAGGCGGGTCCGTTTTCTGCGCTCAGAATTTAAAGTCATTTATTTTTAATATTTAAATTATAATAAAATCGCTGTGTGCCTAACAGTGACGGTGTAAGTGGAGGGACAGTCGGGGCGGTCTCCTTAGTCCTCGGGCCCCACGGTTCACAAATATATTTAAAGCCACGCACAATTCTGATTTTCTCGATTTCACTGTAATTCAAATATTTTATTCATTGAAATCTTTGAATATTTTATTCATTGAAATTTTTGAAATTTTTTTCAGTTGATTAAATGTGTTAGCTTAAAATTTTGTAAATTTTCGAAACTTTAAACCACATGTATTAAAATGTAAATGACGAAAATATAAAATCTGACTCGATCATTCTCTCACACCGTACGTGTTGAGAAGAATTCGAATATTTTTCCGAAATAAAAAACGAGGCCCAAAGCCTTGTCAAAAATAAATAAATAATTCGAACAGTAATCGCATCACTTAAATTTCTATAAAGATAACCATAACAACCGATGTAGTAATTTAACAAAAGTACATTTTTATGTTTTCATTCGCGTTCTTTTTTTATTTTTTTACTTTCTAAAAGGGTCTCTAAACTCTGTGAGCCCAAGGGCCTCTGCATTGCCCTTTAAGACGGCTCTGTATACCCTCCACTTTATGTGATCATCACACCGGGTTCGACACGTTTCTTGCAATAATTCGAAAAACATTTTACGCGTATACGTAAAAATTGAGTACTTCGTCGCTTTCGAAATGCGAAAAAATCGATCACGGTCTAATGTGCGCAATCCTTTGCGATATACAATATATACAATATATATAATAATAATAATTTTTAGCGGTTTTTCGTAATTTTTCGGTAATTTATCGCGTCGCTTTAAAAAAATTATTGAGAAAATCGAAAAATTATCTCTCTAAAGTACCAACTAGATGCGAATTGCTGCCGGAAACAAACTGTGACCGAAAAGATCGGAGCACTCCTTCTGGTTGAAAACCTGTACACAGGATAGAAAAAAATAAAATAAAAAAAAACATCATTGTAAAACCACTAAATCCCTCGCTCCGCTCAGAATCTAATACAAACACGTATACCGTATACGTGCATGCAAAAAAAAATCTCGTTTTTCCACATACCATCAATAATACATTTTTTTTTTTTGTCATTCACCGTGCATTTTAATGTCAACACTGTCATATATTTTTTCATATTTAATCATACTACAATAATTAGTTACGTTATTTATTTGTTTAGGTTTTTAATATTCTCTTAAATTTTTTTTTTCTGTAATTTTATACATTTATTTTTTAGACCGTTATCATATATATATATATATATATATAGCTCATGATTATAATTATATTTATTAAAGGAATACGCTCGAGTCTATAAAAAAATTAAGTCAAAAAATACAATCTGTTGTGTAAACGGATGATTCGAAACACAAAGGAATAACAGAGACAGTTTGTGTGTAGCCTACGGGAAAAAAACGCAATTTTAACTGATCAGCGTAGCGTGTCGTCTCGTAAACGATTGGTACGCAATATTCTCATAAAAAAAAAATATTTTTCGTTACAGATAAATCACGTTTTACTTTTACAATTTACAATTTCGCAGCCGTTTATTTAGGTATTTACTAAATTTAATTTCTCGTTGATTGTTATTGAATGTGTATGTATTCAATATAACGTTTAACGTTCAATAACAGTAGCTCATTTCTAGTATTGCATTTGACGTGTTGGATATTTGAATTATAAGTCAACGCACGCGTCGTTCTGTGCTTTGAAATAGGCAAAAATATTCATAAATATTCTAGTAATTCGTACAGCGAACAACCGTTACATTCGCGAACATTATATGTAAGCCATAACGCTTACTCTTACCGAGTATTGGAAAACTAAAGTCGAAACAACGCTTATAAAGACCACGCTGCATAGTTGATTCGACCACATTATGGATGGTATAGTGCGTACCATTAGCACCGAACCCCATTTTCCACAGGTAATGTTAAACATGATCTCTACACAAACTATACCAATATAATATATATATATATACCTACCTATAAAGAGTTTTCTCGCCATACCTTATTTGTCTATATTTTGTTGACAGAGCAATTGCTACGGAGCTGGTTTTCGGATTAAATCGCTATTTCTATAACGTCACTTCAAAATTACTTCGACGCGTTGACGGATTTAACAGATAAGTCCCAGGCCACAAATATTAAAATACTTTTGATTTTAGCACCTATATAGTATATATAGAAGATAGAATCAATTAAAAATACGATAACAGCTATGTCCTATATTACGCATTACGAGTTGGAAATTCATAATTTCGTACATTTGAAAACATTTGTTTTCATCGCATTTGTAAATTTGTTTTAATTACATTAAAAAAAAATAATAATAATAATAAAATAGATAACGGGTATTAAAAACTGCGTGAAAATTGTGTCTTATATTATATGTACAATGTACATTGTACATACGTGATAAAGTATAGATTATGATGGAAGATAATGCGCGGTTTATTCAAGTAAACTCGAATTTTTATTATGGTAATTATTTTTTAATTTATATTACAGCTTTTAGTAATGCGATACGCTCGGTTCGATTATTTTTTCCATACACATTTTACTACAAACGGGAAAAAGGTGTGCCCGGACGACACCTTGTCCATTTCCCTTCCGTTAAATCCGCCACTGCAGAGTTCGATTAACAGGGATATTATTTCGATAAATAAACCGGGATATAGATAGATCAACATGTATTATAATACACATACCTGGGTACATAAATATAACTGTGTACTCGGTGCGGTTAACAATTTATCGGGTGAGCACATACAGCCGGTTATCATAGTATATAATACGCTACTGCAGACTACGAGTATCGTAGTTTGATATGATTTTTAGTACAATCGACATCGGCTATATTACACGAAAGTACAACCGTTTTGTATATAGTATACATCTATAAGGGAACATAACATATTAAACAATTAATTTAGTAAGGCGCGGGTACCGGATTGAAGAGAATATTACTCCGTACTGAACACGGTTTAAATAGAATGTATATATAGGTACAAATAGCAAGTTGTGATTTTAAGTTACTCACTATAATCAATAACACGTCTGAGTTAAAGTAATAATGACGATGAGAAATATTTTTGGGCGAGACTTAACGTAGATATAGTAATACGTATTGTGTCCGTGTGTAGAGTTTACCAGAAAACATTTATTTGAAAACGATAAAAGCCTGAAAGTGAAGCGTATATAATAATAACACATAATCGGATTTCGAAAGAAAATTTTCAATTTTCGAGGAAATACGAGCGAAAGTAGAAAATACGAGTTCGACTGAGTACGGAGATAATTCGAATCCGCGTATAATGCAATACTTAATTTTCATTTTAAAAAATCAATGCTAAAGTCCTTTTATAACATTTATAAAAAAAATATACTATAAATTACTGTATAGACAGTTTACTATATAATACGTAAATGCCTATTGCTTAAGAATATTATGCGAATACAATAATTTGTTCGATTAATTGTTAATGATTTATGAAAAAAAAAAAAAATGAAAAATGTGGAAAAGTCGATCTCGAGTAGACGTCACGATAAATTCAACTCCGTTTTCAAATTTTTTATCGCAAGAAAAATAATTGGGTTTATCGTAAGGAATTATATATTAAAATGATGTACTGCAACGTCAATTGTAAATAATATTATTCAGCCTATATATATTAATGATAATAACAAATAATGTTGCCACCGAAACTCCGCTCCGATAATCGTTTTACCGAATGCGATGATTTATGCGATATTGCTTTCGAATTCACAATAATTCTAAAATCGTTGTCCGAGTTCAATTCACTTAAGCGACATCCACAACACCACGCGTGGCTCTCGCTACCTTTTTCTCTTTTAGAGGTGCGGTATCCGAGACTGTTAAACCCGGGCGCGGACGAAATATGACGTGATATGTGTACGAGTATAGCGAAAAAAAAAAAATTTATAAAAAAATAATAATAAATAACGTATATATTTATAAGTACATAAAAAGTTATGGAAATTGATTTTGAACATCCTTTACGGACGACGTTAAGACCGTGCAGCGCGTGTCAATGCAGGGCACTTTTTTCACCTCGCCCTCCCCCGGGCGGACGTCGTTATTCGCCGAAAAGAAACCGGGCAAACGCCTGAAATCCGTTTTATGGAAGGTCCGGCGTTTTACGACGTCCATACATCTCAATTTTATCCAGTTATGTCACTCCACGTTTATATATATATTTCATTTTCATCCGTGTCCGCCCCTGCCGACGATCAAGGTGGCGTCGGCCAGGGGCTCGCGAGGGTGCCGGACGA
>CM063712.1:14239973-14259675 GCA_032441835.1 Slavum lentiscoides | reverse complement strand
TATTTATAAATATTCGATGATACTTTTTAATCGGCTTATTTTATTTTAGGCAAATCGATGACGGCAACAGTGAGCTTTGAACAAAAAATTGACTGACTGCATGAATACGCAACACTATCCGCAGATAATTTGGCGCTTTTGGCTAATAAATTTGAAACTGAAAAACCGAATGGACGCATTTCAAAGTAATTATTGGTGGTTTTAATTTTGTTTTATAGTAGTAAGAAAATTAACTTTTCAAAATATACTTATAAAATTCAATTATATTTATAATGATTTGTTTTTTTTAAATTTAGATTGTGAGATATTTCCATAAAACAGTTTTAATTTTTATTTTGTTTTAGACCAATCGGCGACGAGTTGCATGTATGCAAACTTTGAACAAAAGAATTGACTGCTTATGGTGCATAGAATATCAACAGATCGGGTGACGCTTTGGGATAATAAATATGAAAAGTTGAAAAAACAATTTGATGCATTTCAAAGTAATTTGATAGTTTTAGTTTTTATTTTATTGTTACCAATTGATAATAAAATATATTTACAGGAATTCAGTGATATTTTTAATAATCTGAATTTTTTGATTTAAATAAATATAAGATAATATACTGAATAAATTTTTAACTTATTTTTTAGGTCAATCGTTGACTTCTACTTGTTTGCAAGCGTTGAGCAAAGGAATTGACTGGTTACAAGAGTACGCTTTAAAGACACGTGATCATGTGACGAAGACTGAAAACGATGGTATGTTTTTTTCTTTCATTAGAAAATGTGCATTACTTAAAACAATATTTTTTACACTTTTCTGTATAAAGGAGAATATTACAACAATTTCAATCGGCCAACGTGTCGCGTCAATAAAAATGAAACGTTGGAAAACGCAACAGAGGCGTTTGAAATTAATAGTGCGTTAATTCCAGCGTTTTCGCCAACATCGCTAGTAAAGTTAAACAATGACATTATTGGAAAATCCGTACCAGTGGGTTCAGAATGGTTGAATAACGAAAAACCTAAAATCAATGACACGTGCATCGTACTACAAGAGAGCCGACTAGATATAACTCTTAGTAAATGGATTCATGCATTAGGATGAACAATGGTGAAATCGTAGTTACACCTCCAGAATCATTAGTTCTCCTTTATGTGAGTCGAGTAATTACAAAGTGGGACCATCACCAAATCCAAGGTTTACAACAATCTCGTCAGTTAAGTCAGATAATTATGATAACATAGTCTCTCTACCGGCCCACGCAGAATTTATAGGTGACGATGGATCTGTAGGCAAGGTAGAATTATTGATGTTCTTATTACAAGCAGCCAAGGACAACGTAAGCTTCAGTAAAACATTATAAGAGGCTTGTCAAATGAAGAAGAAATCGTTGTTGTACCTCCAACAACCTCAGACTCATTACAATATCAAGTATTGAAGATATGAACAAATATCTGTTAACCGGCGCAGGACGGTTGGTCATCAACAAAACCGAAATCGATAACTATTTGAGGTCATTACTGGAGAAGGCTGGCCTAGTCATTAATCTAGGCGAATGTTCACCGAACTGGTCTGAAGAATTTTTGCCGATAGTTAAACAGATGATTATCAATTTCGTAAGACCAATCCGTTTGGTGCGCTGACAAATCAGAATTAATAAGAGATAACAAAGATATCAAAATCTCTTTAGACCGTCTATTAGATGTGAAATATGATGAATCTGAAGGAATAGACGACTTCTTGAGATTCTCTTTACAAGTTCACGAGGAGAACAGGCGGTTTAATAAATCGTTTTCTCGTAATTGGTCAGACGTAAACGAAATAGAGTTTAAACGGTCCACAACTCTAAAATTAACATCAGTTCCCCCAATTACGTCAGATAACAGCGATATCATGGTCTCTCTACCAAGCAACGCAGAGTTTATGAAGAAGGATAACCATATCGGAGTGGAAGAATTTCCGATGTTCTCCTTACAAACGACTGAAGACAATTACATAAGCTTTAGGAAAAGCATTTCAAGTGATTTGTCAGACGACGATGGAATTAAACAAATTATACGTTCAGAGCCATTATTAGATTTACAAAAAATGGCGAATATTGTCGAAATGGAAATCTCTCTTCATCCCTCATAAACTAATTGACGACAGCGAACTAGTAATGGCCGACAACGAACCAAGAATGGATGACTATTTAAGATACTTAGAACAAGGGTTGAAGAAAATAGAAGCTTTAAAGAATGGTTCACAGAGAATTTGTCCAACTAGGACGAAATCGGTGTTGTACCTTCAGCGTCAACATCCAACCTATTAGAATTATGAAATATCTCTATTCAGCGAGAACACCAACATTCTTAAAGAGCCAGGTCAGACGTAAGCTCTAATAAATTATTGCTAATCATTTTTTTTAAATGATGATGGACTTCATCAACACATCAAAAGTAAGTAATCTTTGATAATATTTTGACCACCCTGACATTTCGGTTTTATCGGTTACGATATTTCTCACTGTTTAAATTTCCAAATTATATATTAGGAAAAAAGAAGATTTATTAGTTACACTATTTCCCGTATGCATAGTCATTTTGAGTAACACCTAAATAGTTTTAAGTGATATATAAGAGAATTCCCGTAAAGTTGCATTGCACAGTCATGATTACGGGATGATTGCTACATAAAGTAGTCCGTAAAATTAATTTCAAAATGTAATCAAAATTTAAGGGTCAGTTACATAACCGTTGTGTCCCATAGTTATGTATCACTTAAGCCATTTAAGTGACCCATAAATATTAGACTATGCATAACGGCATACGTGTGTGATAAATAATTGTTTTATTCGAGAAAATACTAAAACTTTATTTAGAAATAGAAATAAAATAAAACTCGTGACGCCAAAAATGACAGACTGGTGTTGATCCGCGTATTTCGTGATAGTAGTGTGCCTATTATCAGCTACAAGTACACGTCTTTGTCCGGTCAGTGGTCGGACACTCTTGGGCAGCAGGACGATAACAGAGAATCAGTCAGCCATGACAGCAGAGGTAAGCAGGGCCGGTACAAACACACAGAATTTTACGTTAATAATTATGTTAGACTAATGATTAATACCACAAAATACAAAACACTCTGTGATAGTAAAAATGCTATCATCTTCCTTTTAAATGGCTCGATTTGAAACAATATTTTGTTTTCGTACAAATGGTCAAACTGTATATTTGATCTGGCCATACTCTTTACTTCTGGAGTAATGGCATGACTGATTCATTCCACCGTCTTACATATTGCCCGTGTAAATCGTTATCAGCGTCCATTATTCTGATTGTTTTATTCTGTATTTCTGTTGTCCGATCGGGCACGGATCAGTTGTATCGATGTCACCGGCGTGCCAAAAAAAAAAAATATATATATATCGTCGAGTCCTTGTTGTGGACAATATAATCCGTCCGTGACGGAGTGCTTCGCGATTCGGCCGCTGACGGTTCTGCCACAGGACGAATACAGACGACTACTCCATATTAATAAAACAGTTTTTCTTTAATTATACATAAAGAAAAATACTTGAATAGAACAAGGAGATCGAAGAAAAAGAATGGTTGTTCGGATTTGTCGCGGCAGCGGTTCGGGAAGGAAGAAAATAAAACTCTAGTGATGACACGGGCGTTGGCAGCGAGATCGTCGGAAAACACTCGTTTAAAATACGGGAAGGGTTGTTTAATTAATGTAACTGGCCGACGCGATTACAATTATTACCAAAAATATATTTGGCATACCGGTGATACCAATATGAACCGTGCCTGACCGGACAGAGACGTGCACTCAGCAAGTAGTGGACACCCCCCATCACGAAATAAGCAGATCGAAACCGAATACCAATTTGCCATTTTTAGAGTCACAGAAACCTCGCTGTAGAAGTATTTGTATGTGTGAACAGGGACGTAATTACGAGGGGAGATATGGGGGATGGATCCCCTTCCATGAGCTTTCTTTTTTACATATTATCTAATATACAAAAAATATAAGAAATTTTCATAATTTTAAAAATTAATAAAAATGATATTTGTTTGTACTTACAAAAATTGATTAGTATTAATCATAGTTCATAATATTCCTCAGTTTATCGACACCGGTAAGTACCAACTGGTATGGTGTGGTTATAGTTTAGGTCACCGAAAAAAAGGTTACCCATATTTAAGTGTTGAAGTAAATTTGATGAAGTATACTCAACGAATTAGCTAAAAAAAAAAAAAAAACGAAGAAAATTAGAAATTTCTTTATAAAATACGTCGTTCTTTTTAAAGAAAATATAATAAAAGTATAAAATACCGAGTATCGATCACTTTAACTTTGATATCAGTGTTCGAAGGGTTTTTACAATTATGAATTATCCAATGCTAAATTGTATATCCCTCCCTTATAACATTCGTAAAAAACAACAAAACGTCGATGAGTGACTAACATTTCAAAAACAAATTGTAATTTTAATTAACATTGCTTTTGACAAGAGGCTCGTTCGGTTTTTCACTCGCCGTAATTGTCTCAGAAACGGTGAGTTTTTTTAGACAAGGAACGATATACAACATTAAATGTTCCTCGTAATTCCTTAGTTAAAGGATCGGACAATATATATATATATATAGGAATTTTGTTGTTTTTTTTTCAACAATAATTGTAAGTAGGCCTTTAAATAATAGGAAAAATAGCTTTATAAATAGGACTCTCGAAGTATTACTAAAAAAAAAAAAACAAACTAAAACATTTGCAAAAAATTGGTAAAATTGTCGACACGACCGTATTACGGACACGGTCATTTAATATAGCTGACAATTTAATACAAGATTATAGACGTGTAATATTATTATTTTTTAAATATTTTTAAATAGATTTTAAAAGTGTTTCGTCGAAATTACTTTTTAATTGTTTGAATTTTGAAGAAAAAACCGCTAGAAAACGGTTTCGTTAAAATATCGTCTTTTAAATATTTAGAATTGTAATATAATACAAACTTTACTATCTAACGCTTTGACTAGCAGCTCGCTGTTTCCGCCAATAAAATCTTTCTTACTTCCAAAAGAGATTTTATTTAAAAAAAATATTATTATTAAAACAGTAGATTTTATTTGGAAAATTTTAATCGAAATATGTTTTCAATGATTTCCTTATAGCTTTTATCATTTACTTTAAAGTTGCGCCACTGCAGCTGGTATACATATCATACACGTTATACTCTAATTTATTAGAATATTATATTTAAATTATATCATTTATTAACAAAATCTTTTTTTTTAATCGTTAAATATTTTACTTGGAAAAAAAAAATCACTGCCACCGAAACAATTTCACTAATACCTCGCGTCTGCGCAGTATACATTACGAAGAATCTCCACTCTATTCTACACTGCTGCAGTTAAAAATATGTACGCGTGCACAACGCTCTAACACTGAAGCGACTCGACCATGACGGTGTTTGTCTTTGTTGTGATTTTTTTCCGGCGTCTTCGTGGGCCCGTTACATGTCGAAAAACTAACCGAGTTTGAATATTATGATTGCGCGTATTAATAATACGTATAGGTAATTCGTTTCGCACGAATAGTTAAAACATCATTATTTGGTCAGAAAAACCTGTATTCGCTTTGAATAAAAATACAAGAATAAAATGTTCGAAAAATATTTCAATTTCAATTGAAATTATATTTTTTATAAATATATGTATATTATGTATGTGTATATTTATTCGGGATATTATTATATAAATCCCAATAATAAGTAAAGGTGTGTTTAATATTTATTATTTTATTATCCATTATCTATATCGCTATAGTAAATCACGCAAGGAATTATGTAGAAAAATAATAATTTCAGTATAATCCGCTGTACGCGCCAACCGACTTGGACCTGTATAAAACTAAAACGGTTTAACTATATCAGCAGCATCAAGAAAACGCGCAGGCACGTACACTCTATATACATTATTAATACTGAATAATATGTCTCGATGAATGAACGAACAATGAAACACAAATCTACTTACAATACATAATATGTGTACTACAACCAGTGGCGTATTCAGGCCGAAGCCACTGGGGCCTACAATGTACGTCCAAATTGAGGGCCACAGAGGATCTTAATTATTACATTAAAAAACTCTAAACATTTTTTTTTTATGTAAACATCTATTACGGCGGTATGAGGGTAAATCTCGGGAAATGGGACGGAAATGTAGCTGTTGTCATGACAACTAATAATAATATTTATTATCGAAATTACTTTGAATAAAGATAGATACCAATATTCACAAATCCCAATCACAATTCCGTTCCATTTTTACCGCTCACGCGACGTTTACGCATCAGTGTTTCAGTACTAGCCGACTGGTTTTTTTTTTTATATATAATATTTATATTGAAAAGTAATTTAATTTAAATACCAAAAAAAAAAAAATGTACAGCGGTGGCGTTTATCATTTTACAGACGTCGATAGTTTTCAAACGAGCAGTTAGTTTTAAAAAATTTTTTTTATTTTAGAATCACTATATTTAATAATTAATATTCTTATTATAATTTAATTTATGTGATAAAGAAGGTCTTCGTCTCTTATAGCCTATAAGAGTTTCACGCTACGCCACTGACTACAACTAAATAAAAAAAGGCAACGAGCCGCGGGGTGCTGTGAATGACGCTTAAGTAATTGCTATAAAAATCCCAAAATTAAAAGAAATTGTTTGAAAAATTTGTCTCATTACTACAGTCTTATGTTACATATTTGGTAAAAATGACCATTGGTTTCAAAATGACGAAGAAATAACTATAATCGGTTTTGACAAAAATTGCGTTTTTACCATTTTTATGTAATTTTTCCGTAGTTTTTTCTGATGCTTAAAAAAAGTTATTGAGAAAATCGAAAAATGATCTCTCTAAAGTACCAACTAGATTTGCTACTGGAAAATAATGCAACACGTTAAAATCGAAACATTTCTTCTGGTAAATTTTTTGGGTACAGACATAAAAAAAAGTAAAATAAATAAAACATTTTTGTACAAATCAATACATTCCTCGCTCAGCTCAAAATGCAAAATAGCATTAAAATGTACTCGTCATACAAGTACTTGTAAGTATAATATTAATTGAAGACATTTTACGATGCGATAGATATATGTATATACGGGAACGTATATATAAGTGGAGTTTAGGGTTCATTTCCAGCCCACGAAATTTTTTCACGCATAAAAAAAAATGTTTCATAATATATTTGTAATTTATGCGTGTTTATTAATAATATATATATGTATTTTTTTAATTCGTATTTATCGACAAATCTCGATAACCCTGTCGACGACCAACAAATTACGATATTACCCGTATTATCGATAAGATTTTATTACATTGTATAGATAAATAAATCGCTTTTCCTAAAACCTGCCCTAGAGAAGAAAAAGATTGATTTAAAAAAAAAAAAATTTAACGTAAAAAATACGTGTTAATTAAAATAAATTTAATTTATAATATTAATTGCATTATTTCTTATTTATAATACTGTCTGATTCTCTAAGCTCTACCTCCCTTCCCATCCTCGAAATGAAATCCTTTACACGCCACTGAATATAATATATGTGTATATATACTATATACGACACAGTAATGAAACGTAAAAGTCTCGATGATTTCGATATAGGCGTATAGTAGACCGCAGGATAAACGCAGAGAAATAAATTATAACCACTATATTATAATATTATGTAGGTACCTATACCTATATAGTGCATCGCGTATCATCGCAGCGTGTAGTCTTTTCGGTTAGACTTTTCCTCCTACAAAATACCAATCATTTCTTCGTCACACATCGTTTTTATACAGAAATAACATACACACGGTAAGCACAACGAGTATAAATAGTATATTAAATATTGTACGCGTATATTATATATTATACACTGCGCGTATTTATAATAATGGGTTGTGGAATTCGATCCGCCGATGCGCGTTTTGTATTTATAATATTCGACGGCTGTCGAAACGAAAATAAAGGGTCGGTTTTTATTTTTTATATTTACGAACGCGTTACATTTACGGGCAAACAGCTGAGAGGTTTAGACGGGATAAATCATTGTAAAGATCAAACGATGCGGGGTTTTGTTTTGAAAATTAATATTATCTCGTACATATGTAAATGAAAAAAATTACGTACGTGAAAATGAATATTTACTCGATACCGTGTGGCGCGTGTTGTACAGAATTTATGCGAATATATTCGATCGATTGATTTGTCGTCGTGGTTATTACAACATACGTGATAATTTTTAAGAAAAAGTATTTTTTTTATTTTATTCCGTTTGCACATAAATGCGGACGTTTTCGAGTTATTCGTAAAGTTGGCTATAGATATTTCAATTTTAAAATACGATTTCGATATTATGGTTTGGGGGGGGATATCATTTCAAATTTCAATTTCCTAAAAAACACGTTATTCCTATATTTATATACATTTATTATTTCATATATAAAACGTTTCATTTGTCGACACCGTTTTTAGTGGTTGAAGTTTTTTAGTGCGATAACACAATACGGGTTAGGTCATGAGGGAGGGGGGGGGAATAAATATTTTTTTATTTTAAAGTAAGACACTCAAAATAGACACAAAAAGAATTATATTTCAGATCTATTATTTTTGGTTTCAGAACAATTTCGTTGAATACATCTTCGACGTATTGTATCGGCAACACATTTTATGAACTATCAGCATAGACTTGATAGATTTAATCGATCCTGACGGACATAACAACAATATGCTAAGGCTTGTGCTCGTCTCAAAAACCGTTGCTCGTTTTCGTATTCGCCGTCTGCAGTTGACATACGAACGCGCGCCTTTCACGCGGTCAGTGTTTTTGAGCAAATTTTTTACAGTACTATAGATGATTTCGATTGTTTGATTGTACGAATTTCATCAGAAACACTTGTATTTTGTTTCGAAATCCCATCCCACTAAATGACTAAAAAAAAAAAGGCCAATGGGGAGGATTCGACACCAATATCCCTACCAAATGATTATAACCAGTGTTGTATATTATCTAGATAATTTTTTTTTTTATCTTTTATCTTCTATAGATGAATTCAAAATGAGCTATCTGAGTCATTATCTTAGATTAATATGTTAATCATCTAGATAAAATAAATTTAATAAGCGCTTATTTTTTATCCAATACCCACAAAAATTCGAGTTTCTCGGTTACATTTTTTTTTTTCAATTTTCTATCCTAAATAAATTCAACTACAGAAATCCTAAATAATCTTTTTTTCTGTATCACAATGTTGGATTTATCAAACGGGCGGGCGACGCAATATTCCATGGGAGCAAGCGAGTGTCCGAGCTACCCGTGGACTACGATCGGAAACGCGAACGTTTTCAATAATAGTCTACAGTCTACACTATACACATTGATTAAATTTTTTTTTTGTTAACAGCCCAAGGGCTGGTTGGCAGCAATTCTCCATTCTTCACGCTTCTCTGCTTTCCGCTTTAGCTCAGTATGTTACGCACCCTAAATCCTTTACTAATTGGCCTATGTATTCGAGAGGTGGTCTTCCTCGGCTATTCTTCCTTCTATGGATCCTTCTATTATTCTACCTAGTAGATTGTTATGTCTGAGTGAGATAATATTATGTATATTTATTCAATGCTATACAGAAAATAGTCTACGTAATATAATAATCGTCGCCCGCGTCAGAAACAAACGAATTTGTTCCGACGCGGCGACAATTTTATTATCGCCCGCCCGTCTGATTACCGTTCAAATAGGACTTTTCATTAATAAACCTATTTTTAATTTTATGGCGTCACCCACCCACCCGCCATCCATTTGCAAATTCCCGTTCAGTTAGGACGCTCCGTAAACGTGTGTTAATAATCAATTAAAAATTTTATAATACTTATGTAGTAAAAAAAATTATCTTTTTTTTATCTAAATAAATTGTAATTAATTATTTATCTTTATCTAGATAATTACAATTTTAATTATCTTTATCTTAATCTAGATAATTTTATTGTCTAACATCTTTTATCTTTATCTAGATAAATTAATATTTATCTTTATACAACACTTGATTATAACCACTGTGAAATCAGTGGTGTATACGCCACTGATTTCATAATATATGTTTTACGCGATTACACATGAATACTAATTATTATTATGTTCTTATACGCTCACTTCCCGGTGCGGTTTGCGGTTTCTTCTTCATACATCGTGTAGGTATCTTCCTATACGACAAACATTTTTTTAGTTTTGGGGTCCTCGGACGATTATAATGGTGCGCGAAGAAACCCATTTGTCTATCGATTAACCCCGAGTAACATAAAAAAAAAAAAATAGTGGACGTTCCCCTTCTATAAACAATCCCGCTTCCGGCTGTGCACTTGCATCTTCGGACCCTCTTGAAAAATTACACACCAACTACATTATTGTCGTACCGATGTCCGCTGAGTCATACATCCGCGCGTACATCTCGCCCCTTTCGCATATGAACCATAATTATATGCCGATACAGAAGAGAACGCCGCCGTGAAAAAATCAATTAATAATAACCGTTCGGTATAAATTATATACATAAACGAATATTAAAACAGTAAAAACAAAAAAAAAAAAATTGAATAAAATGTATGAAAGAATAAAAAGAATATATTATGTGAAAGAAATAGAAATAAAAATAAAACTATAAATTAATACTACTCGCGTAAATAATACATTTGAAAGAAATAATTTAATATTATTAAATTAATAACTAGGCCCGGATTTATGTGCTTTAAAACCTTAGAACTATGCACTATAAAATATGCGTTTATACCAAGCGCGGATCCAGGGGGGGCTAAGGGGCTTTAGCCCCCCTTGGGCTGTAGTCATTGCTTAAAAATTATACATATAACTACCTAAATAGGTATAATTTTGGGTAGCTGATCATCGTATAGCCCCCTTCTGTGATTTCTGGATCCGCGCCTGGTTTATACTATTTTTCTGTAGAAATATACCTTTAAAAGTTTAAAATTAAAGAATATGTAAAAAAAAATTCGATTTTCAAAAAATTGTATTTTAAATGTTTACATAAATGTGCATATGATTCATTTTTTATAGTATTTTAGACACGATGATTTCAATCGGAAAAGCAAAATTTCACAAAATAGTAGACTGTCAAGAAGATTTGATAAGTACATTCTGTTTTCTGCTAGTTCTCACGTTGGTGATGACTAATTATTACTAATTACAAATATTAATCTGATCTGTTCGTTTGAGTCTTACATCGAGTGCGATCGCTATGTCACCGTGGAACCCAACAGTATTATGTAATTTTTGTACAAAGGATTATAAATATGGCATTTTTATTTCCAAAACGGATTCAGTGGATCGTGGGATGGGAGCGATGCCCCCAAAGGCTTTATGTTCTGAAAATTATCTGGACCAACCCCATGAAAAATTCCTAAATACGCCACTGTTCTTCGCAGATTCGATTCCAGACAAACAAACAAACAAACAGACACGTGAAAGTAAATTTAAGAAAAGCGCGTGTAATAAAAACGGCATTCGGTTCCGACAATACGCGTGTACACGAGCCGTGATCGAACTATTAGAAACTACCGTCCGCTCGGATTTAAAACACTCGGGGATTGTGTGCGTGCGGTGCCACGTTCGCGTGCACTGCGTATATATAAAATAATAATAATAATAATAATAATAATAAACACACTGATGCGGCGTGCCGACCGATTTACGCCGAGTCCACGAGTTCAGAGTACATATAAAAATAATAATAATAATAATAATAATATTCTGTGCGCTGCCGAGTGCGTGAAACCGGTTTCGAACGGATTCGAATTAAACCGTCGGCCGCCGGGGCTATTATATTATTAAGTAATTGATAGAAACTATTTTGGAACGCACGCACAACCCGAACAGCGCGCGAGCCGAATACCACCAGCTCGGATATATGTACGTACGAGTATTATAATAAATACCTACGAGCCCGTGTTACGAGGTGCCATTTGAACGTATTATTTTGTATTTTCTGTTGTTGTTCTCCACCGGAATAAAACGAAAAGCTTCGGTTTCCAGCGATTTCGCAGGTTTACGTGACTTTTTTTTTTTTTAAAAAACGTTTTCGAATTTCGAAAACGTTCAAACCATAGGCGGAAATCTATTAAATTTTCTGGGGGGGCTAACATTTTTAACATCAGTCATAATCAGTCAAATATCCAAAATACGTACAAATTATAAAATATTTGGGGGCTTAGCCCCCCTAAGCCCCCCCCATTTCCGCCTATGGTTCAAACGATTCAGTCGCGTGCAGTAACAGCGGTTCCCAGAGTACTTCTCGTTCTCGGTGGCGTCGAATACGTACTTTATTTGTACCACCGAATTTTAGGCCGATACGTCTTGGTCGGTATTGTAAAGCGGGGTCGGCAACCTGCGGCCAGCGAACCAAAATTTTATTATATCCATAACGAGAGTTGTTGCATTAAATATGTTTATTACAACAGTACTACTGCAGTATACCGGACGGTTTCGACCGAAGAGCAGCTAGTCATTGACAAAATAAAATACGAGACAAAATTTAAAAGGTAGCGAGCCGCGGGTGTTTTGCGAATGTCGTTTAAGTGAATTTTACTTGGGATAAAGATTTCAGAGTGTATTGGTTATCACTAATTAATTCGAAAGCAATGCTAAGGTCATTGCATTCGATAAAACGATTCTGCGAGCGGAGCTTCGGTGGTAATATTTTGGTGTATAACAAAAAACTATATACTGTTCGTATATAGTATTATAATAATGTATTATTATTCGTTAATTAAAATTAAAATTGTTGCGATAAATGTGAAATGTAATCTGGTCTTTGTAATACACTGTTATGAGTACTTGAAAAAAACTATCATGCATTGATTACCTTAGAAACCGAGCTCGTAGCTATCAGCAACAGATTTTTATTCTGATTTCTTTTTTTAAGCCAATATAAACAATAATAATAAAAGTTAACGAGCCTTTGGGGTGTTGTGAATGTCGCTCAAGTGAATTACTTGGATAAAGATTTGATAGTGTATTGTTATCACTATAAGTCTGAAAGCAATGATGAAAACGATCCTGCGAGCGGAGCTTCGGTGATAATAATATTTTGGGTATGTAACAAAAACTAACTTTTTTTACGAATTAAATACCTTAAAACCTATAATATTGTTGTAAATAGTCCAAAATTAAAAGGAAGTTTTTTTACTTAATATAATACACTATACACATTCGACGAATATTTCAAGTTTTTGTACCCATTAGTTTTAAAATGACGAAGAAATAACGATAATAATCGATTTCGACGGGATCGCGTTTTTACGCAATTTTTCGTCAGTTTTTCAGTTGTATTTTTAAGAAAATCGAAAAATGACCTCTTTAAATTAATAGCTGCAACAATTAGATGCGATTCGCTACCGGAAACGAACTGTGCGATTGTAAAGGATCTGAGCACTCCTATTCTGATAGAATTTTTTGGGTGCAGACATAGAAAAGAAAAAAAACACATCATTTTAAAACCAATACGTTTCCTCGCTCCGCTCAAAATCTAAAACACGATTGATTTCTAGTATTTTGTTTCTTTCGCAGATTATCTTTTATTTAATTGTTTTTACTATACACGATTTATTATAGGAAAATAGCATAAGCATCGACAAAATTTTAGACCGTACTCTCGTACAGAAACTAAAATTCCATAGCGGCGGAGTAAGAGGCTACGAAAAAAAAATAATAATAATAACAAAAAAAAATCACAATCCTTCTCCCATCTCCCATTAAATACGCCCATAACCCGATGCGGTCGCGTTGGTATCGCGTCGCGACGATAGGAGTGCCTGCGCGCGCGCGGGCCGCACAACAACAACGTGTTCTTTTAACGGTTTCTTCTTTTACGGTGATCATAATATTATATACAACTATATAATATTATTATTATAATGTTATCCGAATAAAACACACTGCTGCCGGTATAAAGAAGAGATTACGACTTACCGGCATGCTGCAAAGACACATTTTATATACATACGTCTTTATTTAAATTTCATCGTTTCCGCGGTCACGTCGTTTATTTAATGTATATTTACAGCTATATTTACTGCAGTGCACACCACCATCATATTATAATATATACCGGAATTTGTTAATCGACAATCTTTTTATTTTTTTTTTATACGTATATTTATTTTTTTACGTCTCAATTTTTTTTATTAGTCGCCGCCTGATTTTTTTTTGTACAAAATATATTTTTTTTTTTCCTAACCCGTTTTCGCGCGTATGTACACGAATATTGTGTACGCGACGTGTTTTCGTATATATACTGCTGCACCCAAGCCCGGATTAAGGGGGGGGAGGAGCATGATCCCGGGGCCCGTTCGTTTTAGGGGCCCACTTCTTTTCACAGGACTATTTTTGAAAGAAAAAATTTTTAAACGGATTTCAAAAAATTATGTTTTTATCACAAAAATGTCTTAATTATCGAATAATAAATTGATCATAAATAATTTATCAATCATTTAATCATACAGTATAATATAATACAAAATAATAATATAATATAATTCAAAATAACAAATTGAAAGTACAGTGGAAACTTGATTAACCGTCACGCTCTGTTATCCGTCATCATCGTCCAGAAAAATAAAAAACGTGTACTCGACGAGTGCGGTAATTTCGTTGCGGTGTAAACAATGTATACAATAACATCACAGAATGTTATGAACCTGGTTAACTTTAAGACTAAATATCGGTTCACCCGAAAGCGTTCAAGCTATCCCGATTACGCTGTCATATAATATTTTAATTAATAATTAGAGAACACCTAGAATTGCCGATAAGCTAAATGGACTGATCTTTCTAAAGGGCGGTGTAAATGCCGCCGGTGCGCCCGCCCGAAGGTTAATAATAAAGCGTATACATTTAGATTGGGACGTCCAACTTACGCGATAAACGCGTCGTGAACGAATGAATTTATAATTAATTTCTGTTAACCTCTTCGTGCACAACGTCCTATTTTTAAAAAATTGTTTCATACGCTAACTTACCTGAAAGTTACAAAAAAAAAAAATAACGAAGAAAATCCTAGACCTACAATTTGACGTTTTTTTAGGGTTTTATCCCGTGGTGTCATACGATACATCTACGCAGATTTGGACCACATTGAAATAGCAAATATAAGTGTTGTAAAATACAGTGTATATTTTACAGTAAATTATTTCTGTTTTACAATACTTATATTCATTATGTTTCAAAATAATAAATAATTTTATTAACATTGAATACATTTTTATTATATCTAAAAGTAGAAAAAAAAATACACCTCTATAATAAAACAATAACAATTTTGGAGTATATAGTACAGGAAGTTTACACGCAAAAAATAAAAATTTAATTAATTAATTAAAGTAGGTATGTTTTTTGAATTTAATTTTCTATTTGGTAATATTGTTTGTTTAGCGGAACGTTGGTGACTACTTGACGTGGAAGGACCCGAATTCGGTGAATTAGTAATATTAGTAATGGACTATATTTTGCTCGATTGTTTTCTGACTGTGGATGTTGTCTAATGTTTTCTATAAAATTTTCATAATTACCTACATCATTATTATTCGTAACAATAACACCAGATAAATTATTATCATCAAATTTTGATTCGCCATTTATATTAAAAATTCAAAAATTAAAGTAAGATCATATTACATTAGTATTTTAGTTCAGTTATTTGTATAATACCTTTCTTTCTTTGAATGAACCGTTACAATTTGACAGGGGCCCACTTAATATCATGTGTTCCGGGGCCCAATGTAACCTTAATCCGGGCTTGGCTGCACCGCGGCCAGGACAGGTGACCATACCAAGCCGCTCACTGCTTTCCGGCTCTATGTGTCCCCCGCTGTTACATGCAATAAGAACGGCAAACATGTCTCGCTCTGAGGAAAAATATAAGCGATCTGTGACATAATTGCATTCCGTCATTATTCTGGCTGGAACCCGATTGAGCACGGTCGTTGTCGGCCGACCTTTTTGACCACCCGATTGAGCACGATAATAAAAAAAAACAAATATTGCGTGTACAACGTTGTCAGATTTTCACTAATACCTACGTGTGTTGTGCAGATCACTGATAGCTGCAGGTAACTAACATATCAGTCGAAAAAAGATTTTGTTACCCACGGAAGTTGAAAATAACTGGGATAGATTTTTAAATTTTACTTTTTTCACGTATGAGTGATATTTTTCAACCTTTTTTTATATACTATAATACTCGGTATTTAGGGGAACTAATTTTAATTGTAATATATACTAAACTAACTGACCCAGCAAACGCTGTCTTAGTACGTAATAATATATGATTATAAAAACCAATAAAAGATTTTTATTTATAAATATTTATGTTCAAATGTATTTTATTTTTTAATAATAATATTCTACCGTACAAAGTGGCAACGTCGCACCAGCTATTTTCGTGCTCAATCGTGTTGTTTTTTTGGTTCCTATTGTTTGATTGCAACCGTGCTCAGTGGGGTTGTGAAAAAGGTCAATCGTGCTCAATCGGGTTCCAGCCCGATTGTTCTGTACACAAACAAAGCATTTCCTATACATATAGGTAGAGAGAAAAAAGGGAAGACTGATACTTTTTAATCAGATTCGCTCGACCGAAAAATATGGAAATACAGCTCGAGATTAGTTCTCTTTTTGATTTTCTGACTTTTTTTTTTTTTAATAAATAAACGTCGAATACAGTACGTAATATTGTATTTTACTATTTCGAACGATTCGTTTTATTTCGGTGTTTCGCCAGTGGCGTGTTTAGCTTTCTGTCGCCCCTGGGCTGAATTTTTCGGACAGCTCTTTACAGTACAGTGGTTTCCAAATTTTTTTTTTTCGTACGAATTCCTGTACTCGACAATTGCACGGTTCAACTATTCTTTTTTAATTCTTACACATATCAATTCGTTTTTAGACGCAGGGATATGATTGTATCCGTCATTTTCGGCGTAACTTATTCCGGCAATCACTGCATCACCTGCAGCTGCTATATATCACGGGCGAATCTATGGTGAGTGGGAATGAAGAAAATTCCTCCCCTCCCCTCCCCCCCCCAAAAAGGCATCGGACTTTTCCTGTTTTTTGCCGACAAACCTAAAAAGTCTAACTACTAAATGGTCGATTGACAATTAATTTACCTGGCGATTTACTTCCTTGAAAACAAATTTTTTTTAAAAAATAGCGTCATCCCCTTATTTTTAAATCTATAATTTGTGGAAAACTTTTGAAAATAATTCCCCCCCCCCCTCAAACAAAAAAAAAAAACTCGACTCTTAGATCCGCCACTATATCGTATATGATAGACTTTTGCCGATTTCTATAATATTATTTTCGACGATATGAAAATGATCGTTCGCCTTCTCCGCGCAAGAATCGTCCACAAATATATTTTTAAACAAATCCTATACAGGTACAAAACGCATCTCATCAACTACCGAATTCGGTCAATCGAGTGCGCGGAGGAAAAAATAAACGATTATAATATTATATCAAGTCGTAGCAACGACATCGATTCCTGTATTTCCGTTACTATCCGTTCGCATCCGCGGTACCCGTACGGAATTGTCCGTTATTTTTTTGTACATACCGTGCAGGATATATATATATATAAATTATACGTTACAGAGCATATTATTATTTTATTATTATACGCTGAACACTGCGCAGTATAGCGATCGGTCACGGACAACGGATCGCATTTGTACCTATATGTAATTTAGTAATTATTATTATTATATTGTGTGTATGTATGTAAAAAAAAAAAGACAGAACGCGTTCTCTGTATTTTTACTATGAACAATGTTACACTTATACCCCGTACACCGCTATTCCATATCGTCGAACCGCGAAATCTGCAAAAAAAATTTCACATGTATGTGTCAACTGTCAAAGTGTCAACCACACACACACACACACACACACATACAAACTGCAGTAATCATACGGATACTCGTGTGAAAATATTTACGAACACACATTATACTGAATTTGTCCGGAAAAAGAATTCGATTAAATAATAATAAAATAGAGTTTGTTCTATTTTTTTTTTTCTAGATTCTGAGCGGAGCGAGGAACGTATTGAAGTTTTACAATGATGTGTGTGTTTTTTTTCTTATGTCTATTACCCAAACATTCTAAAAATTCCGTATCGTTACAGTCACAGTTTTTTTTCCGGATAGCGAATTGCATCTAGTTGGTACTTTAGAGAGGTCATTTTTCGACTTTCTTAAAAGAGCCTAAAAACGTAACTCGAAAACTATCGAAAAATGACATAAAAACGGTAAAAAAGCGATTTCGTCGAAATCGATTATAATCGTTGTCTCTTCGTTATTTTGAAACCAATGCGGGTATAGACATTTGAAATTTCATCAAATATCTGACATTATATTATATTAAGGAAAAAAAACTGTTCTTTTAATTTTGAACTATTTTTAGCAATATCGTAGGTTTTGAGGTATTTAATTCATAAAACGGTTAGTTTTGTTATATACCCAAAATATTATCACCGAAGCTCCGCTCGCAGAATCGTTTTATCTATTGCAACGACTTACCATTGCTTTCAAAATTTATAATGATAACAAAACTCTAAAACTTTATCTGAATAATTCACCGAAGTAACATCCACGACACTCGCTATTTAATTTTATAAATGTGTATTATCGCTATTATAGTATCCATTGATCTGTCTGTATGCGCTCTAGTTCATAGCCGTGCCTACACCGCGCGTATGGTATTAATTCAATAAAATTATAAATTACGAACGATGTAAATATTTTAAATGGGTTTACCTGTACTTCCCATAAACTGCACAATCGGCTTGCACATATTATATTTTAATATATTCGACTGATTTTTCACACGTACATTATATTATATGTATTTTAATTCTCACGATTAACATAAAACGGATGTTTCGATATAATTTGGAATTAATTATTGCAAGAATATAAATAAATGTAAAAAAAAAACCGGGGAAATTACATTCAAGGTCGAACGTTTTAATTAATTTACTATAAGGCTTCGGAATGGATATAGTGCAGAGTGCAGACCAGTGAAACTTTCTAAATAGTTTTTAAACGCGATTAAAAAAAACTACCAAAAAATTGTGTTAAAAACAGCAAAAACGCAATTTCATCAAAATTCATTATTGTATTTCTCCGGCATTTCGAAAATAAAGGTTCTAGAATCTTGAAATTTACTACGAACATGTAAATTTGCACTATACCTACATAAATAAAAATTTTCAAAAAATTCTCGGACATTTAAAGAAATTATTACTATTTAAGCATAAAAGGCATAATTTTTTATTTTAATTGCTGAAAATTGTTTACGACATAAGTCTTACATTATTTCAAATATATTCAAAAAATCTTGACAATCCTAAGTCACAATTTTTTTGTTAATTACCATTTAAAATTTTTTTGACAAAGTGTATTACACCGAAACTCTGCTCAGAATCGTTTTATCGAATGCAATGATTTATCATTGGGCTTTCGAATTTATAGTAATAACAAAACTCTAAAACTTTAAGTAATTCACTGAAGTGATATCCACAACACCCGCGGCTCGCTACCCTTATTTTTTTTTATTACTATTGATTTTTAATGCAATATACGAATATAACACAATAGT